>CM030359.1:292420931-292640208 GCA_017893485.1 Hemerocallis citrina
TGCGAAGACTAATTAACTTGAATCACATACCAACATTCCAAATTGATTCCAAACACAAATGTGAAACTTGTGTTGAGGCAAAACTAACAAGATCATCGTTTAAAAGTGTTGAAAGAAACACCGAACCACTTGATCTAATTCACACTGATATTTGTGATTTGAAAATGATACAAACAAGAGGTGGTAATAAATATTTTATTACCTTCGTTGATGATAGCACAAAATATTGCTATGTATACTTGCTTAAAAGCAAGGATGAAGCTATAGAGAAATTTGTTCTCTATAAAAATGAGGTTGAAAACCAACTCAATAAAAAAATTAAGGCGCTAAGAAGCGACCGAGGTGGAGAGTATGAATCGCCATTTGCAGACACATGTGCTAAGCATGGGATTATACATGAAACGACAGCGCCTTATTCTCCTCAGTCCAACAGTGTTGCTGAGAGAAAGAATCGTACATTGAAAGAAATGATGAATGCAATGTTAATAAGTTCTGGTTTGCCACCAAACTTGTGGGGATAAGCTATTCTTTCAGCTAACTACCTTTTGAATAAGGTGCCCAAAAATAAAGAAGAGAAAACTCCATATGAATTATGGAAAGGAAGAAAGCCATCCTACAATTACTTGCGAATGTGGGGATGTCTTACCAAGGTGGCAGTACCTCCACCTAAGAAAATAAAAATAGGACCAAAAACAGTTGATTGTATTTTCATTGGCTATGCACTTAACAGTAGTGCCTATCGGTTCTTGGTGTACAAATCTGATATCACTGAGATATCAAAGAACACGATAATAGAATCTAGAATGTTCTTTGAAGATGTATTTCCATGTAAGTCAAAGGAGGAACCAAGTTCCTCCAAACGAACACATGAGACTATCAGTGAAAATAGTGAAGACCAAGATGAAGAAGTTGATGAGGAACCTCGACGCAGTAAAAGAACAAGAACGGAAAAATCTTTTAGTCCAGATTTCTTGACTTTTATGCTTGAAGGAGAACCCCAAACCTTCAAGAAAGCGGTGAACTCTAGTGATGGTCCTCAATGGAAAGAAGCCATCAAGAGTGAAATTGATTCTATCTTGCAAAATCATACTTGGGAACTAGTGGATCTTCCACCGGGTAGTAAACTTTTAGGTTCCAAGTGGATCTTCAAGAAAAAAATAAAACCTGATGTATCAATTGATAAATACAAGGCAAGACTTGTAATTAAAGGTTATAAACAAAAAGAAGGTCTTAATTACTTTGATACATATTCTTCTGTGACGAGAATAAATTCCATTAGGATGGTACTTGCCGTAGCAGCTCTACGCAATCTTGAAGTACATCAAATGGATGTAAAAACAGCTTTTCTTAATGGAGATTTAGATGAAGAAATCTACATGGAACAACCTGAGGGTTTTTCAGCTCTAGGACATGAAAAGAAAGTGTGTAAACTGGTGAAGTCATTATATGGCTTGAAACAAGCTCCAAAACAGTGGCATGAAAAATTTGACAATGTCATGATGACAAATGGCTTCAAGATCAATGAATGTGACAAATGTGTATATGTCAAAGACACAGAAGATGGATATGTCATTATATGTTTGTATGTAGATGACATGCTTATTATTGGAAGCAATGATCAGATAATTAAATCTGTTAAAAACATGTTAAACTCGAGGTTTGACATGAAAGACATGGGACTAGCTGATGTTATATTGGGAATTAAAATTACAAGAACATCCGACGAGCTTATTTTAAGCCAGTCACATTATGTTGACAACATTCTTGAAAAATTTGATAAAGATAATTCTGGAATTGCCAGAACTCCAATAGATCTAACTTTACATTTATCCAAGAATAAAGGGGAGAGTATTTCTCAAGTAGAATACTCTAGAATCATAGGCAGTCTAATGTACTTAATGAGTTGTACAAGACCAGACATAGCCTATGCAGTAAGTAAACTAAGTAGATATACGAGTAATCCTGAAAGCGAGCATTGGCAAGCAATTATAAGAGTACTGAAGTACTTGCGTTTTACTCGTAACTACGGGCTGCACTATACGAGATACCCGGCTGTACTTGAAGGATACAGTGATGCGAACTGGATATCGAGTGATAATTCAAAATCCACTAGTGGTTATGTGTTTATACTAGGTGGTGCAGCAGTTTCTTGAAAATCCTCGAAACAAACAGTGATCGCTAAATCCACGATGGAATCAGAATTTATCGCATTGGACAAATATGGGGAAGAGGCTGAATGGTTACGCCACTTCCTTGAGGATATTCCAAGGTGGACGAAGCCTGTGCCTCCAATCTGCATACATTCAGATAGTCAATCTGCAATTTGTAGAGCACAGAGTAATATGTATAATGGTAAATCTAGACATATTCGTCGAAGACATAATACCATTAGACAACTACTCTCTACTGGGGTTATCTCTGTGGACTATGTAAAGTCAAAAGATAACATTGCGGATCCACAAACCAAAGAGTTAAACAGAGAGTTAGTTGATAAATCATCGAGGAGAATGAGACTAAAGCCCATGAAAGAATAAGTCGATACAATGGAAACCCAACCTAGCTGACTGGAGATCCCAAGATCTAGGTTCAAAGGGACAACTAAATTGTAAAGACCAAGTTGGATCACTGTGGGGGAATTTCCCATGTCCATTCCCATGATGAAACAGTGATGCCCGTAAGGTAACATGTTAAGCTAGGCTTTTAATGATTCTTATGCGTTGGATATCCGAGCAGAGTAATGCGGGTTACTCTTAGGTAAGAAATCACCTATGTAAGAGGGAAGAAGGGTCGCTTCCAAAGGAATAATATAGGACAATATTCCTGTTAAACTCTTGCAGAACCAGGCGTATGTTCATGGCCAAAACGAACATAACAGTGAGAACTGAAAAAGCGTTAGAAAGATTTCTGTGTGAGATATGTCATCGTTTACACAAATGACAGAACAGTTCAAAGACATCACGTCTACTATTTAGTTAGTAAAGTAAACATATTTTCATAAGGGAAGGTTCAAAGGGTAACACATACCTATCCTATGCAGGAATCAATCGTTGAATTCTATCACCAAGTCTGTCGTGTCAGTCTTTTGTGTCAGTCTGTCCTGTCTGTGGTCGTCAATTTTCATTCATGTGGGGATTGTTAGAAAATGAGTGTTTTAGACACCATTTACGAACCAATTTTTGAGCAATTTTTTGAGTAATATCCTCAATGAATTATTGAGAGATCTTGATTGATTTGTGTTCTCCTTCGTGAGTAGATCAAAATCATATATTGGTTTGTTAAAATCGGTTAAGGGGTGAATGAGAAATTGTCTCTCAAAGTGAGACGTTTTCATTCTTGAAATGGGTTAAGGGAACATAGTCCCACATCGGAAAAATCAAAGGAAATAGAAGAGGATATATAGTAATCTCCTTCTAAGCATTGTAAGATGGCTAGAAGAGAGGCTCTCTCTCTCGCGCGCGCAGGGGGGTGCAAATCACGGACCGGATTACATGTGACTTGTGTGCGCTCGCACGACCTGCGGACACGAATGCCGGACCGAATTGACCCCACCCTGTGCAAAGCCACTTTTTGCTACAGTTTTCTTTTGTAACGGCTGAAATGAATACAGAAACGGTTCTGTCTGTCGTTTCAGTGCTGTATTTAACATTTTGTCTTCCGTTACACTGAAGGCAGTAAATGATGTCTGCCATTATTGTGTCAGCATTCAACTCGTTATCTGCCGTTACAGTGTCGGCATTCAATTCGTTGTCTGCCGTTACACTGAAGGCAGTAAATGATGTCTGCCGTTACAGTGTCAGCATTCAACTCGGTGTCTGCCGTTACAGTGTCGGCATTCAATTCGTTGTCTGTCATTACGGTTTTACCCCAGCCCCTATAAATAGAGGCCTCCCCTCTACTTTCTTCCCTGCACACAAACAGATCTTCTTCTCTCCTTCTCTAAGTGCTTCTATACTGTTTCTTCGGTTCTGGTTTTATTGGTAAGTCGGTGATAGGGTTCAAGCGCTCATACTCAGTTCGGGAGTGGTACGTGGTGCCTACGTGATCGCTCCAAGTCATTGCATCCTGGGAGACAGACGCCTTCGTTCATTCCAGCAACCGGAAGAGGCGAAATCTGTTTTAAGGACACTGTGTGATACACAGGCCTCGGCTTCTCAAGTTGTAATCTTCATTTGTTCTTGTAAGTTGTTTATTTAATTTTTCCTTTTTTCTTTTCTTTCGGATTTCCTTCTCTTCTGTTCCCTTCTATGTTTTCTGTGCCTCTCTGTCTTTTGATTGTAAAACAAATTTTGTAAATGATTTTTGTAACAGTGTGTGTGTGTGTGTGTGTGTGTGTGTGTGTGTGTATTCCAGATAATTGGACTACAAGAAATGAAGAAAAGAAAAGAAACACAGGTAAAAATCCGTACAATTAGGAACGGGGGTTACAATGGGCATGCTTTGAACCCATACCCGAAGGCTATACTGTCTTACTCAACTCAACTCATACCCAACAGGTTTTTTGTTTCTCAAACCCAAATCTGGCCATAAGGGTTCAAATGGGTTTTCGAGTTGGGTCGGGTTTCTTTGTGGTTGGATGGGTTTAGAATGCGTCCGCATCAGTTCAACTAGAATTTACAATTTTTATGACATATTTCACTCATCTAACATTTACGTTATATTTCCTATGAAAAATTACGTTATAGAAAATATAATAATCATAAATTCATTATTATCCAACAAAGAGTCTACTGCAAAATATCCATTCAATTCTATAGAAAAAAAGTTATCAAATTTTTTTAAAAAAAGTTATCAAAAAATTCTATAGAAAAAAAAAAACACGTATGAGAAGCTACTAATTCCTATAATTTTACATTGAGCTTTATTCCAAATCATTGCCGCTGGAATTTCTTTATCTAAATCAATTTTTTTAATTGTCAATCAATAATCAATAACTGATTACAGTCTCATCAATTCAAACATGTTTATACCCAACAAATGCATGTGTGAAATCAAACCCATTTTTGTAAAATCATTACAAAAAATGTACTTCCCATAAAAGCAGAATTTTGTGTTGCTCACCTTAATTTTTTTTGTTAATCTAAAATTCATTGATAATCCATGACTTACTTCTTTAGTGAATTTGTTTTAACTTGCACACTTGCACATATATGTATGTACAAGTACCAGTGTTACACTGTGCAATTCGCACAGCCTAAGAAAGTTTTGAATGACTCATAAAATTATATATAATATAACTCTGAAAAAACTTTAGAGAATTGGGAGAAACTTCTAAATATCATTCATACTGTAATTTCTGAAATCTTCATTGTCATCCTCATATAATGAGATGGTTTATAGAATAACTGTCAAACTATAATGTTATCCAATTGAATATTACTAAAGCTAAAAAATGCATGCAATAAAAAAATATCTCAAATTCAATTAATTTATATTAACAGGTATATTATAACATCATAAATATTCAATAAATAGGTTATACATTATAACTTATGCATTATAACACAAGCTAGGGTAAAGATGATAGAATAAAAAAAATCGTATAAAAATAATTTTATGAATTGTTTGCTTAAAAATGTAATTCTAAGTTAGGAGATATGGGTGGGTTTGGAAAGAGACGTGAGATTTTGTGTGATTGAGCAAGTGAGAGAGGGAGATACTGTGTTTGAGGGATTTTTTTTTCAAATTTTGTTTTGGTTTTTATATAAAATCGTGCGTAGTGCACGTGTTAGCTAAATATGAATCCCTACCTTTTATCTTCTTTCTTTATTTCAAAATATATAAATGAGAGAGGGGGTAGACCCTCTCTCCTATTAGTATAATATATAGATATAAATATATAGATATAAATTGTATGGATTCCAACTTTTTAATTATTTTCCTAAATTTTTAATTAAATTTATGTAGTTAACTATATTTTTTGGAAATTTAATTTAATTTTCTAATTTTAAATCACTTTCTGTGATTTTTTATTGATTTATCGAGCTGACGCGACTTTTAGAACGATCGGGAATGCCCATCGAGCATGTGCTAGCCCGTTGAGTGGAATAAGATGTCAGGATGATGTGGTGACGTGGCGCGACCTGGGACGTTAATCACGTGATGGGCTCGGCCGCTGAGTGAATTGGATATGCGTGATTGTGTGGTGACGTGGTGCAATCGGGAGCCTCGATTACGGATGTCTCCGCGCATCTAGGCGATTGGACTGTCAAAAATTGAGTGGAGGTGGTGACTGAGTGTGTGCACATGTTAGGATATGTGTGAATTATAACTTTTGCTATCCTTTCTCTATTTCAAAATGAAGAAAGGAGAGAGGGGGTGCATTCTCTTCCCTATTAGCATAATCTATAAATAAATATATATACGTATATATAGATCGGGTTTATCTGGGCTAGCTACGGGTTGGGTTCAGGCAAGTTAGAGATAATACCCAAATCCAACCCCAAAAATTTTTAATCAAAATTTTCAAACCAGTTTTAAAAAGTAATGACTCATACCCGAACATTTATTGGTTGGGTAGGGTAGGTTCGGGCAAAACCCAAAATGATTGACACCCCTAACCCAATCTTCTCCTCCACTCCATCCTCTCCATCCTCCTTGGTCTCCTCCACTCACCCTCTACCACCACCTGGTCCTCCTCCCTCCTTTCTTTCCTCTTCTCGACCTCCTTACTAGTACACAATGTCTTCTCATTAATGTCATCCTTAATTATTTCCCATATGCCCGTGGATAGGGGAGTTTTTTGCCTACATAGGCCACTTTTTGAAAAAATTTGCATTTTTGGGCCAGTTTCTCAACTATTAGCACTTTTAGGCTACTTTGTGCCACGTCAGTAGCGGTCGCTATTCCCAATAGCGACCTCTTCATTTTCGAAGTCGCTAATAGGAATAACAACCTATGTTTTTTTTTTGTGAATTTTTTGTTCGTCGTCGCTATTCCCACGAGCGTATATATGAGGTCGCTAATGGGATTAGCGACCTTTAATGAGTTGTATTCTAATACTTAGTAAAATCTAGATAACTTTTGTTCTCTGAAAAATGACAATATTTTTTTTTAAAATTAAGGTCGCTATTCGGAATAGAGGCCTTTATTGTACTAAGGTCGTTATTCGGAATAGAGGCCTTAGTTGTATGACTATTTTGCAAATTTTATAAAGAATAAGGTAATTGTGTATCCTACTGAGGTCACTATTGGGAATAGCGACCTCAATTTTAAATATTTGGTGAAAACTGTTTAGGAATCACTAAGTGTTTCAATACAGTCATTCGAGGTCGCTAATCTCATCAGCGACCTCATATATACTAAGGTCACTAGTGGGAATAGCGATAGCAAATAAAAAATTCAAAAATATTTAAAACATAGGCCGCTATTTTCATGATTGACATTCAAAATGAATAAGTCGCTAATGAGAATAGCGGCTGCTGCTGACGTGGCACGGGTTAGTCCACGAGCGTTAATAGTTTCGAAATTGGTCCATAATTACAAATACTTTTAAAAAGTGGCCTATGACGGCAAAAAAATTCTAGATGGGGAGGAAAGCAAAAGATATGCTAGGATGATAGAGAAGAGGCTATTCACTTCCCATCAACTGTATTAAATAAAAACTATATAATTTTTTCTTTCTTAATTTAAATATTCCTTTTACCTTGACCAACACATCTCTACTATTATAATGGGAGAAGGCCTTAGTGGTATTTGTCAGCAATTCTTTCTTTTTTAGTCATTTTGTCATTTTGAAGCCAACACGTGCAGCTGCACGTGTTGACAAAATGACTCACTTTAGTAAATATTTTCGAATGCGGACCAGTTTGGTAAATATTTTCGAAAGTGGATCGTTTTAGAAATTATTTTTCTTTTTTTCTTTGTCTTTTCCTCCACGTGCATCGCACGTGCATATTTTCGAAATGGACCAGTTTGGCAAATATTTTCGAAAGTGGATCAGTTTGGTAATTATTTTCCTTTTTTTTTTGCCCTTTTTCCTTCTTCCTCCACGTGCATCGCACGTGCATGATACTAGTTTATACTATTATTAAGCAAAGCCCTGTTTTGATGGCTTTTTACTATTATATCCTCACAAACATAACAGGCTAAAAAAATATACAGGGGTAAAAAAAGTAATTTGCATAATAACGATGCACAACTGGTAGTAGAATAGATAAATTAATTAATAAGCCATTGGAAGTCTAAATCATATTTTTGGGAACCTAAATTAATTAATAAGCCATTGGAAGTCTAAATCATATCGATGCACAACTGCTTTTTTTTTGGATATTGCTTACTGGATAAGCCATTGGAAGTCTAAATCATATTTTTGGGAACCTAAATTAATTAATAAGCCATTGGAAGTCTAAATCATATCGATGCACAACTGCTTATTTTTTGGATATTGCTTACTGTATATTTATCGGCATTGTCTCTACAAAATTGATTTTTCATTGCTACTAATTTAGCCAGTGATAGTATTATCTATGACAAAAGTACCTTAACCCTTAATGATCCTTGGTCAGGTTCATAGAACATGGCTTCCAACTTGGCGTTCTGTCCAGATTGCCCGTTTTAAGGTAAGCTTACACTTTTAGGCAACAAGTTGCTATATGATGCCTGATCATCTCGGTCATCTCTCAAAAGGTTATTTTATTTCTTCCAGGATCTTGCAGCTAAAGAGTGGAATGAGCATGGAAAACCTACCTTTCATGGTATTCTGCAAAAGGTACTAAAAAATGGATTATGTGGACTCATACCATGATTGAAAAAAAGTTTCTCGCAGAGTGTTTTTGGATGTGGTTTTCTATGTTTTCTTCATGGAATAAGATTGGATTTGATCTTATGGGAGTGATTTTAACATTTACTTTTGATGAAACTGTAGATAGATTGTTCAAAACAATTTTATTATCTGCTTCGAAAATATAAAGAAGATAAATATCAATTTTAGTTAACTTAAGATAAGATTAGTTAACTTAAGATAAGATAACCTACTATGTCAAATTAACTTAAGGACACCTCAATCTATTTTCTTTAGGTTGCATTTCATATAGGAATTTTTTTTACTGGTTGAAGTTCTGAACAGTGAACACAGTCCTCCATTGCCCTCGCTTGGGACAAGCAAAACATTACCCAAACATGCTTTTTTCTGTACAAGCATTAAGTTGTTGCAAAGTTAACAGAGTTAACAATAAAATGTAACTGTTTATATAACAATAAAACAAATGGAACTACTTAATCATTGAACTAAACATTTTCAAGCATCATGATTCTTCATTACTCCAATAATATAACTGAAATTTGCTGAATTTGATCAGAGTAAATAGATTCACAAGAGAAGGAGCTGAGTTTGTAGACGGAAAGTCATAAAATTTTGATGCAGTTGTCTTAGCTATCGGTTACAGAAGCAATGTTCCATCTTGGCTCAAGGTATGCATATATAGTTTTATCATATTTTAACATTTACTTTTGATGAAACTGTAGATAGATAGATTGTTCAAAACAATTTTATTATCTGCTTCGAAAATATAAAGAAGATAAATATCAATTTCAGTTAACTTAAGATGAGATTTCAGTTAACTTAAGATAAGATAACCTACTATGTCAAATTAACTTAAGGACACCTCAATCTATTTTCTTTAGGTTGCATTTCATATAGAAATTTTTTTTTGCTGGTTGAAGTTACTTAACAGTGAACACAGTCCTCCATTGCCCTTGCTTGGGACAGGCAAAACATATATTATGACTCAAACATGCTTTTTTCTGTACATGCATTAAGTTGTTGCAAAGTTAACAGAGTTAAAAATAAAACAAATGGAACTACTTAATCAATTAACTAAACATTTTCAAGCATCCTGATTCTTCTGGACATTCCCATTTCATTCTGAGTATCATATAAGATTTCTTTGCTTTTAGTAGTAAAAGCTTTGGAAGGAAAGAGATTAGAGACTTTCACTACTGCACTAAAAGCTATTGCAGAGGAATGCGAACTACTACTGAAGATGCTTGACAAAAAACTGGAAAGGACGCTATTGCATTCTTACCGCAAGGACTTGACATCGCAAATTTATGCGGAAAATGATCCAGTGGCACTTCTGCCAAAAGTGGTTGCTTTGCTTTATTTGCAGGTGTACAACAAAGCTCTTCAAGCACCTGGGAGAGCAATATCTGCTTTCACTTCAGAAGCTCTTAGACCATGTTGTAGAGCTTGACTTTCTGCATTCCAGTGAAGGTATTCGCAAATGTGGGAACACATGTGTTTTTTGAAACATTCATTGGCGCTTCTCAGTTCCAGTAGACTATGGGAGCTCTTTTGAAGGGGGGAGGAATGATCCAGTTCGCATGAACTTGGATCTGAATCAGGCAGTAGCTGTTGATTCTGCTAGAGTTATGGAGTATGAGTGCATATCAGTCCATGAGCTATTTTAATTCTTTGCTGGGTTTATGTGCAAATATGCGTGTTGTTTATTTTAAAGAATCTTGAGCTTGCTGCTTCTAAATCTGAAACTGGCTTGGAGGCAGTGCTGCTACAGCAGCAGCAGCAATAACAGGAGGTAGGAGGAGGTGGTGCAGAGGAATTGTAAGAGGGGGTGGAGGAGAATTGTAATTGGGGTATCAAAATCTGTACTTTCCAATCTTTAGACTATGTTTCGATATAGATCTGTAATGTCAAAAGTTATATTTGTATTCTAAAGGGTCTAAAGAGTTTGTAATGAATTGGGCTTAAAGTTTGTAATGAATTGGGTATTTTTGAGATAGATTGAGAACTTGGTTGTTTTTTTTTTGTTACTTTTTTCTGTTTCTTAAGCACAATTCATTTAATTTGATGACTATTCTTTTTTGGGAGCGTGCATCGCACGTGCATTATACTAGCCAAAAGCCACCATAAACACGCATATTATGGAGCGTGCATCGCACGTGCATTTAATTTGATGACTATTCATTTAATTTGATGGCACATTTTTTTTTGTTACTTTTTTCTGTTTCTTAAGCACAATTCATTTAATTTGATGACTATTATTAAGCAAAGTCCCATTTTGGTGGCTTTTTACTATCATGCCCCTATAAACATTAAAGGCTAAAAAATATATAGGGAAATGTAATTTGCATGACTAATAAATTATTTTGCATGTCGGCCATTCAAGGTGATTAGTATTGAATGAGTTTCATTAATTCATAATCTGGATTGAATGCATTATACATTATTCATACCCTTCATGAATGAGTTTCGGCCCTGGGTGGTCCCACTTTCAAGAAGTTTAAGATGTATCCCATTCAAGGTGATTAGTATTGAATGAGTTTCATTAATTCATAATCTGGATTGAATGCATTATATATGCATTGTTCATACCCTTCATGAATGAGTTTTGGCAATGGGTGGTCCCACTTTCCAGAAGTTTAAGATGTACTAGCATTTTGCATGCACAATTTATGATGCCTAGAAGTTTTCTCATGACTGCATGCATGCCGGCCATAAAATGCATGTTAAAAAAACAATTAACATGAGCTAAACTGCATGTTAAAAAATAAAATGAGCTAAACTGCATGTTAAAAAAATAATTAACATGCAGTTTGAATTGTGTTCCATGCACAATTTATTCATAAGAAAGTTTGCTCTTATCAAAGCCAGTAGGTCTAACACATGCATGCAAATATCAAAATTAATAAATTGTACATGCATGTCTGCATGCAACCTCTTCGGTGACTTGCCCCTTCCTCAAAATCCTACACATCTTTATAGACGTGCATAGCACGTGCATTATACTAGTAATAATAGGTGGAACTCTCATTGTTAGATGTGAATATGAGAATGCAGATTCTTGAGGGCGTATGTTGTATTAGATTTTCCATTAGGGGGTTATAAGTGTTAAAAGGCCACAATGGAAAAATTAGAAATAGCTATTGATGACAGGCTAAGTTTTAAATTTAATCTTTAGAAGGTACTAAAATGTCAAACACCTCTTACCCTCACAATTCACCACAGCCTGTCGATTTTGCGATGGAGTCCTCGAGATTCGTTTCGGATTGAAAAAAAAAAAAAAAAAAAACAGAAAAAATCTCACATCACCCTTTTTTTTCTCCTCTCTCATCTTCCCCCAGAAACATCCACCAGACAAAAACCCCATCTAGGGTTTCCTTCTCTCTCCTTCTCTCTCCTTGTCTCTCATCGCCGGCGCCGACCTGGATCTCGGCCTTCCAGGTAATACCTTTCTCCCTCCTCACTTTCATTCATTTTTTTTCCATTTTTTTTCTGTATATTTTGCCCGCTTTGTTTTTAGACTAGAAAGGAGTAGACTTTCCTTATTCTTAGCTGTGATGAAATTGTTTTTTTTTTTTTATAGCAAAGAACACTTATTTGCTTTCCTATAGCTTAAACCCACTTGTTAGATACAACCATCAAAAACCCATTAGTACTGCAGCTGGGGCCCACGGCTTCTTGCTCAAATCCGGCACCGGCGCATCGAAAGACGCATCGGGTTGGAATAAAATCATTATAAGGAATGCGAGGTTGGGCAAAGTTAGAGATGCCCAGAGGGTGTGTTTGATGGAATGCCGGTATGGGATACGGTCTCGTGGAACTCGCTTATCTCGTGGGGTACGTAGGTAATGGTGATTTCGAGAGTGCATTGGGGTTGTTTAAGGATGTGTTGAGAGGTGAATTGGGTTTTGATGAGTTTACAATTGGGAATCTTTTGAAGTCCGTTGCTGGAGTTGGGAGGTTGGATGTTGGGTGTATGTTGCCTTGCTTGGTTGTGAGGTCGGGTTTTGGTGGGAATGTGTTTTCCGGGAGCGCGTTGGTTGATATGTATGCAAAGTGTGGGAAGTTTGGAGATGCTTACATGGTTTTTGAATTGATGCCTAGACGGAACGTTGTGTCGCGGAATGCAGTGGTTGGAGGGTTTTGTCAAGTGGGGAAGCGAGAAGCGGCGTTGTTTCTTTTTAGGCGGATGGAGAGGGAGGGTGTGATGCCCGACGTGGCCACTTTTGCTAGCGTCTTGACATCTGTTGATGATAGACCGTGTCTTAAGTTGATGATACAATTGCATGGGAAAATTATAAAGTATGGTCCAGTGATGGTTACAATTGTGTACAATGTGACAATCACGGCTTACTCGCAATGTGGATTGATTGATGAGTCAAGGAAGGTGTTTGAGGATATGGATGACATTAGGGATTTGGTGACATGGAATTCTTCGCTAGCAGCTTATGCTTTCCATGGACTCACACAAAACACTATTAAACTCTTTGTTTGGATGCAAGAGGTTAGAACCGATCAAGAAATGTATACTTTCACTAGTGTGTTAAGTGCTTGTTTTAAGCATGGTCAGGATGTTCAGGGAAAAATCCTGCATGGTTTAGTAGTTAAAAAGGGTCTACAATGTGGAATACCTATTTTGAATGCTCTGATAGGCACTGTTTAACATTTCATCCGAAATTTTATTTCGGCTAGCTTAGAGCATCCACAATGGTGTTTCTCATTTTTTACAAAATGACAGCTACAGTAATAGAGAATAGGAAAATTGTCTGCAGTGGTTGTTTGCTATATTTTTGCTAAAATTTGAGAAAGACGAGACATGATGTTTCGCCTGTTAGTTTTTTTTAAAGAATTAATTAATTACTGATTAACTATTAAAATATGTTAATTAAATAAATTAAATAATATAATATTACCTAAAACCTAATTAAATACCCACCAAACCTAAAACCCACCTAATTAACCCACCCCGTCCAAGCTTTTTTGCTTGAGACGAGACAACATGTCTCGTCCGAGCCTTTTTTTGGATTTTTTTCTCTTCATCCAGACCGTCCAATCAATTTAAAAAAAAAATTGTCAGACAAAACATGTTGTCTCGTCCGATCCCATTAAAAAATTGAAAAAAATTAGGGACGGAACATGTTGTCTCGTCTCTTATAATTTGAGAATCGTAATTTGGTTTCTCAAAAATGAGAAGCTACTGTAGCTACTTTGCCATAAAATGGCAAAATAGCAAACAACTGCAACATCTCATTTCTCAAAAAAATGAGAAATTGGCAAATATAGCAAACGATTGTGGATGCTCTTACTGGTATGAAATCACTGATTTTATACTTCATATCATTTTGGACCGAAATGTGTAGATTTCAACCGAAATTGCCAAAATATCGGCGGAAATATTGTCGAAATAGCCAAAATATAGGCCGAATTCGACACTAATGTTATTATGAATATGTAACTTTTCCTGTTTTACTTTTTGCATATAAGTCTTCAATATATGCCCTTAAGCTAAGATAATGTGAGGATTTTGTCTCTCTATTGTTTGTTTATATGCAAAGTCAAGTCTATTAACAAATACATTTTTTCTAATAAATGCAAATTCAATTTAGTTATATACTTATATTACATTCTTTTTATATTGTTGTTAAATTCTGCGAATATTTATCGTGATTGATTCATGTCATTAGTTACATTATACAATATTTTATATGATAAATGATATGGAGAACATATAATATATTATTTAATAACAAAAAAAATATGTTTATTGAGCGTCCGAAATGAATATCCGAGATGATCACATTTCTCCGAGATCTCCTATATCTCCAATACGAGACAAAATACCCCTTGCCGAGATGAGTTCGAAATCCGAAATTTAAACTTTGTTGATAGCGATGTATATTAAATGTGGTGAGAATTGTTCAATGGAGGATGCTATAAAATGCTTTGGTTCAATGAAAGCTAGGGACAGTGTTTCATGGAATTCTAGTCTAACAGGGCTCTCACAAAATTGGTATAGTAAGAATGCCCTGGAATTCTTTGATCATTGCGAGCTGTTTGCCCCATGATCGATCAATATGCATACTCTGCCACAATGCGAGCTTGCTCAGACGTAGCAGTGCTTCAAATTGGCCAAGAAGTTCATTGTTTACTCTTGAAGTTGGGGTTTGATTCAAATGATTTTGTGTGTGGATCATTGATATTCATGTATTCTAAGTGTGGGGTGATTGATGATGCAAGAAGATCATTTGATGAGTCATATAGAGACAGCTCTGTAATATGGAATTCAATTATTTTTGGATATGCTGCGGATGGACAGGGACAAATTGCATTTGATCTCATCAATAAGATGCTAGAACTAAGAGTTCAGCCAGACCACATAACTTTTGTGGGCCTTCTTTCTGCATGTAGTCATATTGGTTTAGTGGAGAAGGGATCGATTATCTTAAAAGGCATGGAGCCTGTTTATGGGATTCCTCTAAGGATGGAGCATTATGCATGTGGAGTTGATCTCTTTGGTAGAGCTGGGCATCTTGACAAAGCGATAGCCCTAATCAATTCAATGCCTTTGGAACCTGATGGCATGGTTTGGGCAACGCTTTTGGGTGCATGCAGAATTCATGGAAATTTAAGTCTAGCAAGTCGTGTTTCAAGGCATTTACTAGAGTCAGACCCTACAAAACACTGCATTTATGTACTTCTCTCACATATTTATTTAGATTTTGGGATGTGAGGATAGGACAATGATTCAAAGGACGATGAGAAATAGAGGGGTCACCAGAGTCCCTGGTTGGAGTTGGATTGAGGTGAATAACAAGGTGCATTCTTTT
Source organism: Hemerocallis citrina (assembly GCA_017893485.1). Taxonomy (NCBI): domain Eukaryota; kingdom Viridiplantae; phylum Streptophyta; class Magnoliopsida; order Asparagales; family Asphodelaceae; genus Hemerocallis; species Hemerocallis citrina. The sequence goes on from CM030359.1 coordinate 292,436,496, forward strand.
AATGCCGAAGACAGATCTCATTCCCAAGCTGAAGAGATATGACATTTTAGGAGAACTGATAGAGGTGATAGTAATGATAGATCATGAGTATTTTCATCCTGAGATGCACATAATAGGTGTCTGTTAGTTTGAATGGTTAGTAAGATTGTTAGGCAGTTTTTTAACAGAAAATTTCGTGTAGCAGTTTCACATAATTTTTAAAATTATATTTATCGGTCTATAGTCTTCTGTATATCCTATGTAGCAATTTATTTGTATCTTATCCTTATCCAAAGACATCATCATGTGCAGAATATTCTCTGACATTGTTATAGTTTGCCTTATCAATTGCTAGTAACTCTTTACTAACTTGAATATGATCGGCTTACTTTATCCAATTAGATTCAAAATTGTTTGCACAAGGCAATCAAGAGTATATTTGGCTTGTGTTGTTTTGAGGTTGATTTGCCATTTTGGAGGTGGGATGTAGGAACTACCTAAAGGTTGTCTATAAAATTCTTAATGATGATTAAGGTCAAATAGTCTGAAATTTAATATGTTGGGGGTTTGTGACTTCTCCTTAGCAAGAAAAGCAATTGGAATTTGGAAGGAGGCAAGTTGCAGTTTCGTACCTATATCAATTGATTAAAATGTACTCACACACACAAACTCTTCATGTATATTACTGTATACATGTATATCTGCTTGTATGGATGGTTGCATTTATCATATAAATACTGTAATATATGTCTATTACCAATGAATCCGTTGCTAATTTTATGGCCCATTCTTCTTATCTACGTAATTACCATATAGCCTTTTTCTAAATGCCAGGATGTGCCAAAGTAAGAATTAAGAGTTACATATCCAAAATATATTTTTGTATCTTATCCTTGTCCACAGACATCATCATGTGCAGAAGATTCTCTGATCTTGTTATAGTTTGCCTTATCAATTGTTGGTGACACTTTACTAACTTGGATATGATTGGTTTACTCTATCCAATTACGTAGATTCAAAATTGTTTGCAAAAGGCGATCAAGAATATATTTGGCTTGTGTTGGTTTGAGGTTGATATGCCTTTTTGGGGGTGGGATGTAGGAACTACCTGAAGGTTGTCTATAAAAATTCTTAGTGATGTTGTTATAGATGATTAAGGTCAAATAGTCTGAAATTATATATGTTGGGGGTTTGCGACTTCTCCTTTAGCAAGAAAAGCAATTGGAATTTGGAAGGAGACAAGTTGCATATTCTTGTCTGTATCAATTGATAATACACACCTATATGTACTCGCACACAAACTGTACATGTATATTAGTGTATAATTGTAGATCTGCTTGCATGGACATGGATGGTTGCATCTATCATATAAATTCAGTAAAATGTGTTTATTACTAGTTAATTCTTTGCTAATTTTATGGCCCATTCTTTTTGTCTACATAGATACCATTGGGCCTTTTGCTAAGATAGCCTAAGAGTATAAAATCATGTGATTTGAAGGTCATTTTATCCATCATGTTGTTAGACAAAATATAGAGTTTTCAGCCATACAATTTTGTCACATTGTAAAACATAAACAAATGAACTTCTAATAACATGAATTTACACTCTTAGGCTTAGGCATGCAGAACAAGATGAACAATTCGGATTTTTCCTTGGGAATTTGTATCAATGGGCTCAAATATACGACCGCAAAATAAGGGGAGATGTAGGGTCTCACATGATAAACCCGCCATGTATGCGTCATTGTATTTATATATAATTTCTTTTTCAGTTGCATTGTTTAAGATTGGGAAGATTTCTGAAGCCGCCTCAATTTTCAGTTGAAATCATAAACTCGAACTTTTTTCTCCTTCAGCGAGGCCCCTCATCCACTAACTCATGTATAAATAATATTCATATTAATCTCCTATGCATATATACGAGAGCATGGCGAAGATAAAACCCACAATTTGTTTGAAACCCATTAAAACTCTGTTGACGTACTGGAACTATATTTTTTCATGTACATTCAGTGGGTATGATAGGAATTTTAGGTACAAGAGCCTTGATGTAAACTTAACCCTAAGTAGAGAATTTTCAAGAATATTAAAAGATTAAGTTTACCAACATGTAATGCGGATAAGTTAGAAATTAAAACTATTAATCGGTTTGATGGATTTTCAAGAATTGAATTAAGTTTAACAAGCGCAATTAACGATTCAGTTCTAACAATCAATAATCATATACCTACGAGTTCTTAGCAAGTAAAAGATGTAATAATGATTTGTATTTTAATAGGCAAGTAGAAACGCTCACTCTTAATATTTGTAGACGACAGATAACTCAAATTAGGGTTGGCATTCGGGTCGAACGGGCCGGGCCGGGCCGGGTTGGACGTTGACGTGGGCGGGTTCGGGCCGGGCCGGGCCGGGTTGGACGTTGACTTGGGCGGGTTTGGGCTGGGTTGGTGGCTTAAACGGGCCGGGCCGGGTCGAAAATTGGAAATGGCGACCCGCCCAACCCGTGAACCCTTTCGGGTCCAACCCGGGTCGGGTCGGGTCGACCCGCGGGTTGGCCCGTTTAGATAGATAGTTTTTTTAAAGAACTTAAAATAATAATAATAATAATAATAAACATTAAAAATCGTAATAATAATAATAAGATTGAAAGAGTGAAATTGGCAAAAAAAATTGAAATATTATTCATATGAATCTAAGTTATACAAGTTTCACAGTTTCTAATGAAATGAAGAATTCAATTCACAAATATGTTTTATACATTAACATATTTCTTATATACAATTTCAATTTACTTCAATTTTTCTAAGTTGAAATAACAAGCACAGATATAATACAATTTTTTTATCTATTTACAACTGTTTTCAAGTTGATGGCCTTCAATTTGTTGTTGTTGGTCTTGAATTCTTTATTTTGCTTGCTATTGTTGTTGTTGTTGTTCTTCCGGCGAGTTGCTCCCAATTGTGGACGTTGATAATGCTTTTCCTTGTGTCCTATCTTCAGCCTTCAGCCAGTCTTCTGTGCAAACGAGCATCTCTAACGTGTTGGGCTTCAAGCGATTCCCGTAATCAGTTAGAACTTTGCCACTTGAAGAAAATGCACTTTCAGAAGCAACTGTAGAGACAGGAGGAGTTAGTAAATTTTTAGCCATAATTGACAGAATACTATAAGTGTGTTTATGGTCTTTCCACCATTGTAAAATATCTAGTGGAGAAGAAGAAGACTCAGAATCTTGTTGGTTATACCAATTTAATTCATTTGGTTGATTAGTTCTAGGTTTTTTTGATTGAATTTGTGTAAGTAAATTAAATGTTCTATCATCAAATTTACTCTTACCCTTACCTTTAGAAGTAGCAGAAGAAGAACTAACTACAGAAGTTGTACTACTGGAAGCAAAACATCTATCATAATAATCATACAAGTTATTTAATGTAGATTCAAATTGAACTAAAAAGTAGCGCAATTAATTACTATTTCTACATTTTCTCCAAGTAATGCAAAAAATATTTCAATCAAACTCTTCGTACCTTCTAATTTGATACGAGTATCCATAACGGTAGCAACAGAAATCAACATAGGAGAAAAATAATACTTCAAAAATTTTTTGTATGCAGGTTTTACAATATCACCAACATAAGTATCATTTAACATTTTGTTAAATGTTTGCATCATCCTAACTAATGAAATAAAAATGCTACTAGAAGTAGATTCATATGTTTTTGAAATTTTTAAAGTTGCAGTTTTAAAAGGTTCTAAAAATTTCAACAAAGCTTCGGCATAATACCAATCGGTGGGAGTCATTTCAAAATTGTGTATATTTTTTGTGATACAAAAATCATTTACAACTGCTTTATATTCGGTAACATGTAGTAAATTAAAAGTAGAGTTCCATCGGTGTTTAACATCCTTTGGAAATCTTCTAAAAGGTACATTTGAAATCCGACACCAATTTTTCCATTCTAGAAATACGTTGGGACTTAATGCAATGAAATGCACACAATTTCTAATTTTAACTATATATGGATCAGCTATTTTTAATGCATTTTGAACACATAAATTTAAAATATGACATGCACATCTAATATGAAAAATATTGTCAGATGGAGGGTTTAATGCGGTTTTTAAAATACTAATTGATGCATTGTTAGATGCATTATCAAAACTTATACACATAATTTTATCGCAAATATGAAAAACATCACAAATTTCTAAAATACGGTTTGTTATTTCAACGCTACTATGGTGATACGGCAACGCCGCAAGTGATATGATTCTTTTTTCAAGAATTCAATCATTGTCGATCCAATGACAAGTTATTTCCATCGTTAGAATATTGTTGACACCCGTCCAACAATCCAAAGTTAAACTAACTCTACAAGTTAAACTCCATAAAATTGCAATTAAAGCGTCCTTCATTTCATTGTACACTTTAAAACAATCCGATTTGCAAGTATTTCTCGGAATTCTTCTAAAATAAGGGTTTAAGGCCGTTTGATTAAAATTTTTCAAGTCCCTACTCTCGGGATAGGAAAATTGTAACTCTTTCTTTATTACTAATCGGGTCATTTCCCGATGAATAAGATCAGGATCATAAGGGTGGCTATCAACTAGACCAGTTCTAGGGTTGATTTTTTGTTGGCCGGGTAGGTCAACAAGAAGTTCTTTATGGTTATTTAGGATGTGTCTACTAATTATACCGGTGCCATCACCTCTCTTGAATTTGTATGCCTTAGAACATGTTTTACAAACTTTCAAACCTATATCCGGAGTTTCTTCGTCCGGGATATAATCGTAAAACTTATGCCAATCACTACTTTCTTTACTTTTTCTACTACTACGGGGTTGTGTGGTTTTGGTTGGTTGTTGTTCTTCTTCTAATTGTATGTCACCTACAACCTTGTCGTGTGTACCCCATTGTTGGGTAGGAGGATCATGGTACTCTTGGGCGGGCTCACTAATTGGGACAATTGGTGGCCTACAGGAAGAGAAGGAGGAATCTTGCCCACTTTGGCTACGACCGCTACTGCGTGATCTAGACATAATGTAGTAATGTATGTAAAAAACAAACTACACATCGTAGGAACGATGAATTATAAAAAAATCTAGAAAACAAGAGGGTTGAGATAGAGAAGATAAAAAAACCAAGAATAATTTTAACTACAACAAAAATAAAATAAGAAGAGAGGTATGAAATTTTGATACTGTTCATTGTGGATACGCGTATATAAAAAAATTCGTGAAAATAAGAATAGAAGTAGAAGTAGAATTTCTCAAATCCGGAATTGAAGAGTTGGGGAGAGCTTGTAGGAGAGTTGAAGACTTGATCACTTGGAGTTGGACGAGAGTTGAAGAGTTGAAGACCTAGGCAGTCAAAATCGGCGATTATCGGCGATTAATTGCCGATTAATCGGAAATCGGCAATCCCCCGATTAGTTTTATACCGATGTTTGCGAATTGTGTTTCCAGCGATAATATCGGTATTATCGGCCGATATTTGTACTAATCGACCGATATTCCGATATTCCGATAATCCGATTAATCCAATTGAAGAAAAAAACTACAATGATCGGAACAGATCAAAGAATATTTAGAGGAAAGAAAAAGATGTTTATATAACTTCTGAATGGGTGTTTTTGTTATGAGCTCAAATGCCTTTATATATAGGCCAGCCAACTACAACCATTCCCTTATAATAAGCAGATTATTTCTCCTAAAGAAAGGAACAACTCTCAACAGAGAGTTTACTAGTTCAAAAAACCAAAAAAAACGGATGACTTATTCTAAATTCGAGTTTAAATTCTAACAGCCTCCCTTAAACTCAAATTTATCAAAATAACTCATGCCCATCATCTTCTTCAGTCTGTAAAATGCTTCAGCTTTCAAAGGCTTTGTGAGGATATCCGCAACTTGATCTTCAGATTTGCAAAATTCTAGCTTGATCTCCTTGTCTTCAACAAGCTCCCGAATGTAGTGATACTTAATGCCGATGTGCTTGCTTCTACCATGAAACACTGGATTCTTTGCTAATGCAATTGCTGACTTATTATCACAGTAGATTTTTGTAGGAGATTCTTGCTTCTGGTTCAACTCTTCAAGTAACCACCGCAACCAAACAGCTTGGCATGCACTAGAGGCTGCTGCCATATATTCCGCTTCCGCAGTTGATAATGCCACAACTTGCTGCTTCTTTGATGACCAAGAGAACACCCCTGAGCCCATGTGAAACACGTAACCGGAAGTGCTTTTCCTTTTCTCCATATCACCTGCCCAATCACTATCTGTATATCCAACAAGATCACAATTGTCAGCAGATGAATAAAGAATACCATGACTTTGAGTACCTTTGATGTATCTCAAAATCCTTCTTGCAGCTTGCAAATGGCTTTGGCTTGGTGTCTCCATAAATCTACTAATGAGTCCGACTCCATAAACAATATCAGGTCTTGTGGAGGTCAAATAACGTAGACAACCAACCAAACTTCGATAGTAAGTAGAATTAACAAACTCACCATTCCCAATCTTATCCAAAGATAACCTTGCTTCGACTGGAGTCTTGATTGGATTGCAAGATGCTAGCTTGAAACGCTTCAAAATGTCAGCTGCATATTTCTTCTGTGAGATGAATATCCCTTCATCTGTCTGCATAACCTCAATTCCAAGAAAATAAGACATAAAACCCATATCACTCATCTCAAACTTGCAACTCATAGCCTTCCTGAATTCATCAAACATAATTGGGTTATTTCCTGTGAAGATCAAATCATCGACATATAGGCAGACAATAAGCATATCTCCATGTGAGTTAAATTTGATATACAAAGTATGTTCGTACGGACACTTACGAAAACCATTTTCTTGGAAATATGAGTCGATGCGTGTGTACCACGCCCTTGGTGCTTGTTTTAAGCCGTACAAGGCTTTTTTCAACTTGAGAACCTTGTCTTCGTGTCCTTCAGTGACATATCCTGTAGGCTGTTCAACATAGACTTCTTCTTCGAGAAAGCCATTCAAGAATGCAGACTTAACATCCATCTGATGTATCTTCCATTTATTTTTTGCAGCTGAAGCAATCACCATACGAATGGTATCAAGTCTAGCAACGGGTGCAAAAACTTCATAATAATCAATACCTGGCTTTTGCTTGTAGCCTTTCACGACTAGCCTGGCCTTCAAACGGTCCACCTGACCATCTGGCTTGTATTTTGTTTTGAACACCCATTTGACTCATATCGATTTTTTTCCTTCAAGAAGAGAAGTTAGCTCCCAAGTATCATTCTTCTCTATCGACCGAATTTCTTCATCCATAGCTTGAAGCCATCCTTCATCTTGTGCTGCTTCTTCAAAAGCGAGAGGATCACAATCTGCAAACAGTGCAAAATTTATAATTTCTTCATCAGAAACATGATTATCATTTGTTACAACATAATCCTGTAACCGTGCTGGCATAACACGATTACGATTCGAAGTACGAGTCCGTTCAACATGAACTGGAGAAGGAACAGGCGATGTTGTTGTGCTATGAATGTGTGGTGCTATTTCAATAACATCAACTGGTTGTAATTCTTCTATATGTATTCCCATCTGTTTCTTCTCTTCAGTAGTCCACTGCCAAAATGCGTCTTCGTTGAACTCTATATTCCTGCTCAAGACAACTGAACTTGTTTTTGGATTAAACAATTTATATCCCTTGGTTTTATCACTGTAACCAATGAAAATGCATTTCTCACCTTTATCATCAAATTTTCTCCTTCTCTCTTTTGGTACATGGGCATATGCGACGCACCCAAATACCCGAAGGCTCTCTACATTTGGTTTATAACCACTCTAAGCTTCCTCAGGTGTCATATTTTGCACACTTTTTGTAGGACACCTGTTCAAAAGATAAACAAAATATGCAACAGCTTCCGCCCAAAAATCTTTAGGTAAATTCTTACCTTTCAACATGCTTCGAACCATTTCAACAATGGTCCTATTCTTCCTTTCAGAGACTCCATTCTGTTGAGGCGAATAGCTAGCTGTAACTTGGTGTTTAATTCCATTTTCTTTGCAAAAATTAACGAACGAATTAGAGGTATATTCTCCGCCTCTATCCGTTCTTAGTGTCTTTAAGGAACAACCACTTTGTTTTTCAACATAAACTTTGAACTCTTTAAACACTTCAAAAGCTTCAGATTTTTGCTTTAGAAAATAAATACAAGTTTTTCTACTGTAATCATCTATGAAAGTAATAAAATACCTATTACCTCCATGTGATACAGCCTCCACTGGCCCGCATATATCCGAGTGCACAAGCTCCAACTTATTTGTAGCCCTTCGTGACTTTCCAACTGGAAAAGAATTCCTGTGTTGCTTTCCAAGAATACAACCTTTACATAGTTGATTAGTACATTCAAGCAAAGGTAGGCCAGTAACCATATTCTTCTGAGACAACAATTTTAATCCATTGAAGTTAAGATGACCAAATCGAAAATGCCATAACCAATTTTTGTCTAGAACAATCACATTAAAAGAATTAACTGATTCAGTTTTCAATGACAGCGGAAACATGCGATTTTTTGTCATCTTTACTATAGCAACTAGCTCGTTTTGCCGATTCTCAATTGTGCACACCCCATTATCAATACTGATTTTATGTCCCTTTTCAGAAAGCTGACCCATACCCAAATAAATTTCAATGTAAACTTGGAACATAATAGACATCAGATATATAATCTTGAGAACCAATTTTCAAATGTATGAGAATTTTACCTTTTCCCATAATTGAAACTTTGGATTTGTTTCCAAAGTTTACTTCCCCACGTTCAGATTCATCTAAGTGGGAGAATAGCTCCTTTCCACACATGTGATTACTGCACCTGGTATCTAAATACCATTTGTTGATATGATCTTCTTCACTGGCATTGCAGGCCAACAACAGAGTTTCCTTCTCTTCCAAATTGTCAGTAGCATAGTTAACATGATGAGTTTTGTTTCTATAAAACTTAGTTCTACACTCTGATTTGTAATGACCGAATTTCTTACAACGAAAGGACTGCACTGTGGATTTGTCATACCTTTTTCCTTCAGTAGCTCGCTGCTTAGAGTTTCGATCCTTTGTTGAGGCACTGCTGTATCGGCCATTCATTTTTTCACTCTTTCCTTGACTTGAACCTTCTTCTTTGTTGGTACCACTTTTGTTGTTCATCGCCACCTTAGTTTGGAAGCACTCAATGGCATGTTCTAAACTGGATGCAGCCTTTTTTCATCCTATGTTCATGAGAACTCGAAGAACCCATCAGCCCTTCAACTGACAATGTCGAGAGATCTTTTCCCTCTTCTATTGCAGCAACAACATAATCAAAACGGTCTGTTAATGATCTCATGATTTTTTCAACAATTCGTAAATCATCCAATTTTTCACCATTAACCCGCATTTAATTCACAAGAGATTGAATTCGATCAAAATAATCGGAAATGCTTTCAGAATTTTTCATATGAATAGTTTCGAATTCACCTCGTAGAGTTTGCAGTTTTACACTCTTCACCTTCGCATCACCTTTGTAGGATTTCTGCAGAAGATCCCACGCTTCCTTAGCTGTCGTTGCACTTGAGATTCTTTCAAACACCATCTCGTCTACAGCTTGATAGAGAAAGAATAACGCCTAAATGGAAGGATAAGCTACTGGTCAATTAGAGAACAATTATAATAGAATATCAATTTCCTAGTTTTTTAAACTGTGTTCTAAAAAAGTGCCTAAATGGTCACTCAATTTTCTACTAATATCTCATAAGAAATCATCTGATACTAATAGTTGAAATATCAAGCTTGGTTTTAAGCTTTAACAGCCTCAAATCTCAATAGAAATTGCGACTTGCGACTTCAGTATCAAATTTTCTCATATTCTCAAATATCAAACTTCAAACTTAGATTTGCAGCATCCGCTCATATTCTCAATAATCTCAAATCTTTTTTTTAATAAAATATGTTTTTTTTTGAACAATTTCATATTCTTAAATATGAAGTATACCTGACTTTGATTGTGAAGATGACGACCGAACTCCTTGAGATATTTTTGGTAAATGAAGACGACGCCTTGGCACTTGGCTGATGAGCGATTTGGGAACTTCAAAGATGAGTGACTCGCCGACTTTGATGCCTTTGGAGATGACAGCGACAACGTTGAGGAGACGACGAAGATGGCAGTGAGAGGTTGGGGGAGGAGGATTTGTGAGAGGGATTGAGAGTTTCGAGCTAGGTTTTAGAGGAGATTTGAGAAAAGAAAAATTAAAATGAAGAAGAGAGCAGCGGAAGAAAAGAGAGAGCAGATTGGGTCGGGTAGTGTGTGAGTGTTGGCATCAGGGGGAGCAGGTTGTATGAGCTTACATTTAAAAAAATTAAAATATTTTTTTTTTACAAAGGAGTTGCCCATGCCCAGGGGGAGCTGCCGCTCGCCCTTAGCTTGGTGTGGCTCTGCCAGTGGGTCGGGTAGTGTGTGAGTGTTGACATCAGGAGGAGCGGCCGCTCACCATGATCTTGGTGTGGCTCCGCCAGTGGTTGTACATTATGATAGTAAGCAGAAAACTTAGATGCCCACATTTAATATAAAAGCAAATATCTGATTGTACCGAATGCAAAAAAGAAACATCAAACACCTTAGATATTAGATTTATTTGGACTCATGCTGATGCCCCCCTTCTTCGTTTGGGGAACAAGGTTGTGTAGCCACACACACCCCAACACTCACCCCTATATATATATATATATATATATATATATATTAAATGAGGATTTTATGGTGCAAGCGGGAATTGAACTCCTGACCTCTTGTTCACGAGCAAATATGTTTACCACTGCACCACATTGACTCTTGCTGTGCACATGATTTCTTTTACCAATTTTAAGTAATATAGGATATTGTTACTATTACTTTGAGTTTTGAGTTTTGGGAATTTAATGTATTGAAGCCATTAAATGACGGCTTAAATACATTAAATTCCCAAACCAAAAATTATGTACCCCCCCCTTCTTTGTTTGGGGAACAAGGTTGTGTAGCCACACACCCCCCAACACTCACCCCTATATATATATATATATATATTAAATGAGGATTTTATGGTGCATGCGGGAATCGAACTCCCGACCTCTTGTTCACCAACAAATATGTTTTCCACTGGACCACATTGACTCTTGCTGTGCACATGATTTCTTTTACCAATTTTAAGTAATATAGGATATTGTTACCATTATTTTGAGTTTTGGGAATTTAATGTATTTAAGCCATTAAATGATGTTCACCAATTCAAATATAGAATGGATGCCAAAAAGGAAAAAAATAATTTCAAATATAGCATGAGATAGGGAAGCATGTGGAATTCACGTGCAGGTTTCACATGCTGTGAGATGAGCTGGCTTCACATTACCCTTCCAAGTTATAATAGCAAAGATATGAAGACAGTGTGCATAATATGAAATTATTTAATGTAGCTTAGGTGAAAATTCTCCTCTCAGTTGCAAAAAAAAAGTTTGAAAAGATGCATTATTTACCATTCCCATTAATTTATAGCACTTGCACATTCAATTTTGACATTGGTTTTTTGAAATATTTTCTTACGTTTTCTTGTTCTTATGCATTCATCCTGTTGGTGTTTGACTTATCCCTAAAATTTTGAATTGGCAGGGGGTTGTCCTTAATAATGAATCCAGGAAAGATTCTGGCTATTTGCCAGTCGGGTGGTGAGTTCATCTCAAATAGCGATGGTTCCATGTCTTATTCCGGCGGCGATGCCCATGCGATAGACATCGATCGTCATACCACTTTTTCTGATTTTTTATCAGAGATATCAGACGTATTTAATTATAATGCCAGTATCTATACCATCAAATATTTCCTTCCAGGCAACCGACGGACTCTTATCACTATTTCTAATGATAAAGATCTCCGTCGCATGGTTGATTTCCATGCGGGTTCAGATACAACAGATGTTTTCCTTTTAAAGAAAAATGAGAATCTGGCCATTGTTCTGAATAGGTATACACTAAGTTATTTCGTCTTTCTCTTAATTGGCCTTCGAACATATTAGTCCACTGAATATCTCATACTTATATGTTAGTCCTTCACACTGTTACTTGCATATTTGTCAAGTGTCAAACTATGGAACTCTGGCATTTGTAGTCCTTATGTGGGTTTATATCACAAAATGTGATGAGCTAATACAAAAATAATAATTTGTGAGGGACCAATATATAAATATTAATTTGTAATTGACTAATATGTTTGAGGCCCTTCTTTATATAATCCAAGAGAACTTGTTTTTGAACCTTATCATCCAACCATAAGGATTTCACAGGAGAACTAGGAGCGTGGTTGCTGACTCGGTCCCTAGTGATGCTATTACTGCCTTCGAAGCCACTGCTGAAAACCCTAAGCGTGCCAGAATAAGTAATGGTTGGGATAGCATGATCACTGGAATCGGACAGGTCTTTGCTAGCCCAAGAGCCTTTCGTGATGCCCTCCATAAGTATGCAATTGCCAAAGGCTTCATGTACAAGTTCATAAAGAACGAGGGGCCTCGTATCACTGTTCGTTGCATCACAAAAGAATGCCCATGGAGAATATATGCGTCAAAATCTTCGGACAAGCAAGAGCTCACGATAAAAAAGATGATGGACGGTCACATGTGCGGTAGTGACAACACTAAAGAACTCAATCGGTTGGCTACACAAAGTTGGATCGCAAGCGTTATCAAGGACAAGTTGCGTGAAACCCCGAATTATAGGCCAAGGGACATTGCAAAAGATCTTGAGCGCGAGTATGGTCTTAGTTTAAGTTACCACCGAGCGTGGAGGGGTAAGTACATTGCGGAGAAAGAGCTTCATGGATCTCATGAAGAGGCGTCGAGCCAGTTACCATGGTTTTGCGAGAAAATAATGGAGACAAATCCAGGGAGCTATGCACTTTTCGAGGAGACAGAGGATTCGAGATTGGGTCGGCTATTCATCTCTTTCCAAGCTTCCATCAGCGGTTTCGAGCATGGCTGCCGCCCCCTTCTTTTCCTCGATGCTATCTCTGTAAAGGCGGTGAAACAGTGGAAGCTGTTGACTGCCACCGGGGTTGATGGAGAGAGCGATATTTTCCCGGTCGCATTCTCTGTAGTAGATTCTGAGAGCGAAGATAACTGGCATTGGTTTCTTGTCCAACTGAAATCTGCTTTGCCCACGACTCGATCTTTAACCTTTGTGTCGAAAAGACAGAGCGGGTTAGAGGAGGTTCTCGTCCAAGAGTTCCCTGAATCCAATATTGGTTTTTGTGTAAATAGTCTCATTGAGGAGTTCAAGGGCGAACTGGATGATTCGTGGACCCAAGAACTGAAGGATACAGCAGTCGAAGATTTTGCCAGTGCTATATATGCTTGCAAGGTTGATGAATTCAATGCATGTGTCGACAGAATCAAAGCAGAATCTGAAGAAATTGCTGAATGGGTTTTGAGTTCTAAACCCGAATTTTGGTCGAATGCATACTTTAAAGGCGTGAGGTATGGTAGGTACTCTTCTGATGCATCTGAAACTTTCAACTCGTGGTTGTCTATGAGGAATGAGCCATCAGTGGTACAAGCAGTAGATATAATTAGGTGCAAGATAATGGAGATGATATATACTCGACGCGAAAATTCGAACACATGGATGGAAGTTCTTACCCCATCCGTGAACCATAAGGTTCAGGAGGAGTTGATCAGAGCCCGCACACTAGAAGTGAACTGCTCGACTGATGCTGTCTTTGAGATTCGTGATGAGGATGTCACTAATGTTGTCAACATTGAGACATGGGAGTGCACGTGCCGGAGGTGGCAGGTGATTGGCCTCCCGTGTATGCATGCTCTGGCTGTGGTTGAGCGGGTCGGCGGGTGTGCTTCGGACTTTTGTTCGAAGTATTTCACCACGGTTTGCTATCGAGCAGCTTATTCTATGTCGATCAACCCGATAGCAGATCCTGTTAATACGATCACGGCGTACCCGGTTCGTGCTCGTCGTGGCCGTGGCCGGCCCAAACTAAAGCCTGCAGAGCCCCTGTTGAAGGCGAAGAGAGCGGTGCGCTGTAGCAAGTGCAGGGAATACGGGCATTACAAGCAAACTTGCAAATCACTTGTTTAGATCGGGAGCTTCTGGTTGTTACATTCCTCAGAGGAGAATTCTATTTATCGTTGCATTTGTAAATATTTTTGTACCCTTAATGCTGGTTGAACGTGCTTGTTAGCTGTCGGTTTTATAATTAGCTGAGTTTTCCGTTTTCCTCAGTTCAGAACATTGCAGAGCTGTTCCGAAGTGTTGGTAAGTTAGATCTAGGTGTAGTGAATGTTGTTTGATGTCTTGTTCTTTTGTGTAACAGTAACAGATTAACATTGCTCTTCAATTTAATGAAGCTTCCTAGTCTTTTTTGTTGTTGTACAAGGGGAACACACATTTATTTTGCTGGTTACTATGTTCATGCATTCTCTTTCTATTAATGTTTCATCATCATCCTTGTGTCAATATTAGTCAGCTGATGAATGATTGCAACAGGGCAGCCTGAGTGTCAGTATTGAATTTTTTGTCGTACTTACCCACTTTTTGAAAATATTAGGGTCCGTTTGGATAGGGTTTTAATAACAGGTTTTAAAAACAGTCAGAACATAGGATAATTTTGTTTGGATATAATTTTTTTGAAAATTTATTTTAAAATTTCACTCACCGATTCATCAAAAAAAATTTCACACTCAAAACCACCTATGTTTAAAATGAATTTTTTGAAAACAGAAAAAACATGTTTTTAGAGATAAGTTTTTTTATTTTCCAACCAACATACTGTATTAGTATATGTATATATTTAGACATTCTGTACGTGTAATCGTATATAGTATGTATGTATATAGTATGTATATAGTATGTTTGTATATGTATGTAGTATGTTTGTATATAATAATAATAATAATAATAATAATAATAATAATAATAATAATATAGTATGTATATAGTATGTTTGTATATGTATGTAGTATGTTTGTATATAATAATAATAATAATAATAATAATAATAATAATAATAATAATAATATTTTATATTTATACTATTATTATAATATATTATTATTTCATATATACAATTTTACATATACTATTATTATAATATATTATTATTTTCTATATACTATTATTATTATTATATTATTATTATTATTATTATATATATTATTATTATTATATATTACTATTATATATTAATATATAATAGCTTGTGACCTTACAGAAGATATTGCACTAAACCGCAGAATGGAAAGCCAGTATTCATGTAACCGACCCAAACTAGTTGGGAAAAAGGCTTTGTTGTTGTTGTTGTTGTTGTTGTATTATATATTATTATATATATTATTATATAATATATTATTATTATAATATATATATATATATATATATATATATATATATATATATATATATATATATATATATATATATATATATATATAGGGAAATGCTCCTTTGAAAATGAAAATGTTGTGAAAACCCGTGAAAACAACCTAGGCCGCTGTTGGGAACAGCGGTCTAGGTTATAATGCATTATAACCTAGGCCGCTGTTCCCAACAGCGGCCTAGGTTCGTTTTCACGTTTTCCATGCTACAGTACGTTTTCAATGGAGCATTTTCCATATATATATATATATATATATATATATATATATATATATATATATAGAGGGGTCGGTTCGGGTGAGAACCAACCCTGGGGTGAGAACCTAAGGGCCTATCCTAGCCATTCATCTGTGTAATCTTAACGGTCAAGATTTTTTAAAATTAAACAATAAGATTAATTAATTTTTGCATTAAGATGTCAATCCCTTTAATTAAGGGATGGAGACCGCGTAATAAAAGGAATAATTATAAATTGCCTTTTTTTGTGTGCGACGGTTAAGGCAAATTTGGTCAAATTGGAGAGAGAAATAATTTATTCCCGTAAAATATTGGAGAAGATTTTGTTTCCCAAATTAATAGCAACTGCAGAATCATTCACCATTTCGTTCCTTACAGTTACTGTTTATTACAGTTGCTATTTATAATTATTACAGTTGCTGTTTAAGTGGTCAGGTATTGCTGTATAATTATTTCAGTTGCTATTTATAATTATTTCAGTTGCTATTTATAATTATTACAGTTGCTATTTATAATTATTACAGTTGCTATTCGAGAAGATTTTGTATCCCAACTTAATAGCAACTTCAGAATCATCACCAATTCGTTCCTTCACCAATTCGTTCACTATATAGCAACTGACTGTATTGTAAGTAGATATAATAGCAACTTCAGTTGCTATTTATAATTTTAACTTCAGTTGCTATTTATAGTATTCCTTCACCAATTTCAGTTGCTATTTATAATTATTTCAGTTGCTATTTATAATTATTACAGTTGCTATTCGAGAAGATTTTGTATCCCAACTTAATAGCAACTTCAGAATTATTACGCGGTCCCCATTTGTTCACTATATACCAATTCGTTCACTATATAGCAACTGACTGTATTGTAAGTAGATACAATAGCAACTTCAGTTGCTATTTGTAATTTTAACTTCAGTTGCTATTTATAGTATTTCTTCACCAATTTCAGTTGCTATTTATAATTATTTCAGTTGCTATTTATAATTATTACAGTTGCTATTTATAATTATTACAGTTGCTATTCGAGAAGATTTTGTATCCTAACTTAATAGCAACTTCAGAATCATCACCAATTCGTTCCTTCACCAATTCGTTCACTATATAGCAACTGACTGTATTGTAAGTAGATAAAAATTTCATATTTAGCAACATTGTACGTAGCAACAAATGTTGTTCATCCTGATGAAGATTGTGGTTCGGCTGAAAATAAAATAAAAAAGGCAATATATGTTGCCTAATAATCTGTGATCCCCACTAACTTGCAACTGTTTAATAATTTGTGATCTTTCATTCCTATTATTACGCGGTCCCCATCCCTTAATTAAAGGGATTACGCGGTCCCCATCCCTTAATTAAAGGGATTGACATCTTAATGCAGAAATTAATTAATCTGATTGTTTAATTTTAAAAAATCTTGACCGTTAAGATTACACAGATGAATGGCTGGGATAGGCCCTTAGGTTCTCACCCCAGGGAATGGTTCTCACCCGAACCTTCTCCTATATATATATATATATATATATATATATATATACTGGATTTGCCCGTGGTCACGTGCCTACGGCACGTCTTCAGAACGATACAGTGTATAAAAAGTCTTGTAAACAGTAAATCAACAATTATGTAGGTGAAGTTTGAATAGTATGACAATAATTAGTTATAAATAAAAGTCCATATTTCCATTAGTATGTGGTGAAAAATAATTACAAATTGGGGTATAAAAGTCTATGTATATATATATATATATATATATATATATATAGAGAGAGAGAGAGAGAGAGAGAGAGAGAGAGAGAGAGAATTAATTAAATAAATGAGTTGTTTTGAGGGGATTTGAATTTGAGTTTTGGGGAAAACTTTTGGGAGGAAAATGTGTTTTGTGAGGTTAGATCTGGGCCTTTGATTTTGGGGGGATTGAAGAAGTGCCACCTGATAGCTTTCTTTGTGTTTTATTTTATATATATATATATATATATATATATATGGTAAAAGGGATATGAGCAACTTGCTCATTTAGTAAATGAGCAAGTGATGAGGTGGCATGCATGTGATTGGAAAATTCTAAAAGTAATTAGATACTCAATGTATCACATGCATGCTACCTCATCACTTGCTCATTTACTAAACGAGCAAGTTCCTCATATATATATATATATATATATATATATGGGAAATGTTCCATTGAAAAGGGGTCTAGTTTTCACGGGTTGGAAAACACGAATCTTGGCCATTGGATCGCTCATGATCGCGATCAGCGGCTCAGATTGAGCCCCCCGTCACCCATTTCAATTGTGGAGCAGAGGGTTATTTTGGGAATTTCGTCCCAAATAACTCTTCGCCTCACTGATTCTAAAAAAATGATATAACCTAGGCCGTTGTTGGGAACAACGGCCTAGGTTATAAAAAATTGAATCATAGGCCGTTGTTTGGAACAACGACCTTATTCTCAATTTTTATAACCTAGGCCATTTATAGAAATTTTATAGCCTCAACAACGGCCTAAGTTATAAATATTGAGAACAAGGCCGTTGTTCCAAACAACGGCTTATGATTCAATTTATTATAACCTAGGCCATTGTTCCCAATAACGGCCTAGGTTATATCATTTTTTTCAGAACGAATCAGGCGAAGAGTTATTTAGGAAGAAATTTCCAAAATAACCCTTCGCCACTTAAGTCATATAGGGTGATGGGCGGACTCGATCTGAGCCGCTGATCGCGATCATGAGCGATCCAATGTCTCAGATTTGTGTTTTCCAACCCGTGAAAACAAACCCGTTTTCAATAGAGCATTTCTCTTGATATATATATATATATATATATATATATATATATATATATATATATATATATATATATATCAAGAGAGAAATGCTCGGTTGAAAATGGGTTTGTTTTCACCGGGTTGGAAAACAGCATACTGAGCTGTTGGATCGTTCCCGATCTTGATCAAAGGCTCATATCGAAACCCGCTCAATGCTCCCACTAAGAGCCCCTAAGAGCTGAGGGGTATTTTTGGTACTTCACGCAAAAAAATGCTTCAGACTTAGCATTTTTTTGGCGTGAAGTTTTTTTTGCCAAAAGTTATACCTAGGCCGTTGTTCCTAGGTTGTTTTTTATAAAAAAAAATTCAACCTAGATCGTTGTTCCCAACAACGGCCTAGGTATGTACAAGTGTTTTTCCAAACACTTGTACATACTCAGATCGCCATCTCCCTCACAACTCTCTCTCGCTACTGGACCTCGCGAAACCCATTTTCCAAACCCTAGCTCTCTCTCTCGATCTGAAAACCCTAGCTCTCTCTTGCTCGTTTCTTCTTACTCAATCTCTCCCTCTTTTCACACTTTTGCGCTCTTCCTTTGAAGATCCCGATTACAAAAACATCCTAACCCATACGAAATCTCCCCATCCCTAAAATCCTAATCCTAAAGAAATTAGCCAAACCCCACCCCCTTCCTTTCTCTACAGCAGCGCGCAAGGACCTCCTCTATCTCCTTTCCGAAAACCCTCATTGTGAAAGGTAATAATTTTTTTTCTATTTTAGTAGATCTAACTAGGTTAATTGATTGAAATTTTTTATTCAATATTTGAGTGTACAATTTGTATATTATGCATAGCTAATTATAGATTAGGTAATTATAGTGTTATTGTCGATATAGATGTAGTATTAGCTGTTGTTGTTCGTTGTTAGTAATAACGCACAAAGGGATCCAAAAATTATGCAATTTTGCGAGTACGTCGGGCTCGCCACGCACAAGCCAACGCAACTTGTAGAAGTGTGTTTGGATTCACGGTTTGAAGTGTATAGCCGTGTATCGCTTTCGACTATTTTTTGTGAGTGAATGCGATACATCGGTGTATATTGCAAACTGTGAGTCGAAACTCACCTCTATAAATTTTGTTGGCTCATGTGTTTTGCATCCGTCTTACTCCCAAAGTTTCGGAATTTTTTGATCTTGTTTGTGCAGATTTCTACCTATATCAAACAACAACAATAATTAATGTTTGATTTCTATCGAGGGACTTTTCACTAGGAAACAACATCCAAAAAATAAGAAATTTTGCGAGCATGTCGGGCTAACCGTTCGCAACCCACGGTTTGGGGGCTACGTCAATGTTTCACATTGTTGGCATTTTCATGAGTGAATGCGATACACGGCCGTATCTTCCAAACCGTGGGTCAGAACTCGCTTGTACAAGTTGCGTTGCCTTGTGTGCGGGGAGTCCGACCCAATCACAAAGTTTAGTTTTTTCTTACCATCGATTGTGCGGCTTTTTCATGAATTTTGTTATATTTTGAGCGAGTTTTCAATAGAGAACCCACTTGAAAAATCCGTCATTTTGCGAGTAGGTCGGTCTCGCCACTCACAAGTCATAGCAACTTGTAGTTGCGAATTGTCACCCACGGTTTGCTATATGCGTCCATGTATCGCATTCCCCTCATTTCCAAGAGTGAAAGCGAGCGAAACACGACCGTATCTTGCAAACCGTGAATCGGAACTCGCTTCTACAAGTTCCGTTACCTTGTGTGCGGCAAGCCAGACCCGATCGCAGAGTTTCGTATTTTTTGGACGTCGTTTGTAAGGTTTTCTCACGTATTTTGTTTCGTATCTACATATATATCACAATCGTTTGTTAACAAGCTGTTTTATATATGATGTGTGTATTAATTGACCAAAAATATATATTTTTTCCAGATGAACAACGATACGAAGAGTTCTGCTGCCGGCGATAATTTTGTGCGGGTAGAACCAATCATTAATTCCATGCTGTTAGTCGAAGAACATCTAAAACCAAAGTTAGGTATGATGTTTTCAACTTTAGTTAAGACCGGAAATTTCTATTCGTCATATGCTCGATGTGGGGGTTTTGCAATGCGTAAGGGTGGGAATAAATTCAAGGGAGGAATGGAAGTAGATAAGTCATATCTGTGTAATAAAACCGGGTCGTCGTCGAGTCAACATAGTGATGGTAGATGAGGAACAACTTATAGAACGGGTTGCAAGGCTTGCGTTCATGTAAAATTGAACGAAGCAAGTAATACGTGAGTGTTGTATTCATTTCATGAAGCACACAATTACGAATTCACCTCACCCGGTAGAAGGCATCTTTTGCCCCGAAACTGTTCCGTGTCAAATACGGATAAAAGGATAATAGATTAATTCAACCAAGCTAATATCCCGACATGTCGACTAATGCTCTTCTTCAAAAGTTCTAGTGGTGGTCACGATCAAGTAGGATTCACCGAAAAAGATGTTAGAAATTTACTTAGAGACTCGCAAGAAGCATTGAACGGACATGATTCGAAAATGCTAATTGATTTTTTCGAATCTAAGAAATAGACAGATCCTTCATTTTTTTATGACATTCAAGTAGATCCCGAAGGGTCATTGTCACATTGTATGTGGGTTGGTATTTCTAGGATGAATTATCAAGAATTTGACGATTTAATTTGCTTTGATGCCACGTACAATACGAACCGGTATGAAATGTTATTTGTTTCCTTTGTTGGAGTGAATCAACATTGGCAATCGACTTTCTTAAGAGGTGGGTTCATTCAAAATGAGATGTCCTCTTCATTTGAATGGTTATTTGAAAAGTGGTTAGGTGTTATTAATCGTACTCCATCCGGTATCGTCACCAATCAAGACCGTGGAATCGCCGCCGCAGTGAAAAAAGTTTTCCCCCAGACCTGACATCGGTTTTGTATTTGGTACATATTGGATAAGTTACCGCAGGAAGTGCGTATGTTGAACGATGTCGACAAGTTTAGGGATTCATTGAAGAATGTCATATACAATTCCGAATATGTACATGAATTTGTAGAAAAATGAAATTTATTGATTTCGCAATACGGATTAGAGAATAACAAATGGTTGAATGATTTATTTGATATCCGTAAAAAATGGGCACCCATCTATGCTAAAGATTCTTTTTGGGCCGGCATGTTGAGTAGCCAACAGGTTGAGTCATCGCATTCTGCCTTGAAGCATCATACAAAAAAGAAATATTTCTTGCATAAATTTGCCGTCATCTTCGACCGTTTTTTGGGAAGGCAAAGACACGATGAACTGAAAGAAAGTCATCGTAACCATGAGAAGAGACTGAGGTTGAAGAGAGAATGGGCTTTGGAGGCACAAATGGCAAAAATATACACTTTGAAAATTTTTTACAAATTCCAAGATGAAGTTACAAAAAGCTTCATGTACAATGTGACATTCGTTGACGATCTTGAGACACCGGATAGTTCAAGCTTCCATGTGATACTCTGTGGAGAATCAGAACCGGCTCGTCTTCTTCAGTTATGCAAACTCAACCGAATTATTACATGTTCTTGTCACTTCTTCGACTTCGTTGGCATTCATTGCAGGCATATTTTAGTGGTTCTTCGGTTCAGCCATCACACTTCCCTTCCGGATGTATACATTAAAAGAAGATGGATCCGAGATGTGATGAGAAGAAGTTATACATCTGTTCCAACCTAGGCCGTTGTCTTCAACAACGGCCTAAGTAAAAAAATGAAGAAGTTATTTTCAATTTAACACAGTAGCTACAGCTGCTACACTACATTCTCCAAATAAAAAACTACATACAATCTCCAACAAAAAAAAACTACATTCTCCAAAAAAAAACAACAACAACAACAACAAAATTCACAATTATCACATAATAACAACTACATCAACAACAACTAAAACTAACCATATCTCAACAACAACAACAACAAGTTCTATCAATTACATTCAACAAAAAAAATAAATTTGTACTAAAAAAAAGATTGTATGGGGAAACACTCAAGCACCGGGCGTGTAAGTTTGTGGTGCTCGCCTCTTCCGACCAGTTGTCGTCACCGGATTGGGGATGACGCCGGTGCAATTTCTTCTTCTTCTCCCTCATCTTATATGTCTCCAACAATACTTTCTTGATGCTCTTCTTCTTGCACTTCTTATTGAGGTGGAGATGTAGCTTGATATTGGCGTTGTTGCCCCACGCCAGATAGCCTACCCTTCACGCTCTTACGTCGCTGTTTACGTACGGATTTATCCAAATAATGGTTCAAAGCTTCACCCTCTCTCAAAACATCTAAATTGCTATGACATGAAGAGAGCATCTTCTGAGCGAACTTCTTCATAGGTTGTCTAGCATTACTTTTGAGTACCTGCGCCCATTCTTTTGCCATGTCCCATATATTATCGATCTAAAACAAAAATATAAAATATATTAAACACATTCGGATTTGTAAACAATTTAATCACTTTAAAAATAAGGAAATTTCAATAAAATTTAAACATTATACTCACCAATGTATGTATAGATGACGCCTTCGGTTGGAACATGGGTTGTAAACTAGAATACGCGGGTGGTGGTTCAATCTCTCTCTCTTCAATTGGTACTGGAATACTAGCAGGTAGTTCTGTATTGGGAGAGATGTACAAACGTGTAATAGATCTGTACCATTCTATGTACTTCGTTTGCTGGGAACCATCGTACGGTGGAACATCAACAATTACGAGCTCAAACCGTCGCTCATTCCATTCAGAAACATGAACACGGTGGAAATCAGTCCAATCACGGGTAGGCATACAACCGGTATCCCTCACAGCGTGCAACTCAAAGTTGTATAGGTTTGCACATATGTTGGGTAGATTTTGTTGAAGTCCGAATTGCCGAAGGACTCTGTCCGACTGCGGATGCTCCACTATACCAAATTTGATGAGTGGAGCCGTCGTCATCCACAACTGCGACCCAGTCGTGCACATCGGTGGTAGTCTTCCCACCCGCTCGGGTGTATACGGCACCCAAATCACGAACTCTTATCGTAGTTGGTCGAGCTCATCTTTGTAGTAAGTTAGTACACCTTTTGGGTTGTCTCAAGCAGACCTAATTTTAATAGCCGGGACAGTAACAATGAAAATGGCTCCTTCTTTAGTGAGATTATATGAACAAATGCTTGAACCAAAATATGTCATTGCTATGGGAGCCTGTACTATTGCAGGAGGGATGTTCAGTACTAATTCTTATAGTATTGTTCGGGGAGTCGATAAGCTAATTCCTGTGGATGTCTATTTGCCGGGCTGCCCGCCTAAACCCGAGGCAGTTATAGATGCTATAACGAAAGTTCGTAAGAAGATATCTCGAGAAATCTTTGAAGATAGATTTTTGTCTCAATAGGAAAGTCGGTGTTTTACTACTAATCACAAGTTTTTAACCCCGTTTACTTGCCCAATATACACCTAAGGGTGCTAACATATCAACATTTGGTGCTTCGGACATCCAACCATCCACCGGTCTCATAATTCGGGGACGACCCAAGTGTAGACGCTCCCATGACCAAATCTGTAACAAGATTATTGGACCGGTCATCTCGGTTCCATCTAATGCAACCGAACACAACGTCGTGTACAACGTTGCTAACGTGCAACTTTCCCAGCTGTACTGGCCAGCTAAGCCTAGGTCGGCGAGCAATCGTAGATACATAAGCTGTACGGTATCTTCGGATGAGTTAGGCAAAAGAATCCCCTCCAAGAACCGTTAGAATGTACACTCTTGTGTAGCACTGTATATTGTGGTCGGTCGATGCATCGTTCAACCTCCCTTCAAAATTTTCCTTCAACTAAGATAGTCGGATTGATTGTCCGAAAAAAATAGCTCTGATATGGCTAAAAATGGGGGTTAATTGGAACCGTCCAAATCGGGCACGAATCTTGGAACCAAGGGGTAAAACGGTAATTTCACCTACCAACGGGGTCTGAGATGGGTACTGGGTCTCTTCATTAAAGACCCAATAACCCACAAAAGAATCCACTTCAATCGGGCGCGGGTTTCAACCAGCAATAAAGCCCGATCAGAGGGATAGAATTAGGGTTTCTGATTAGATCCTAATCAACGGCCCTGATTCATGCCTATCCATCCACTGGGAATTAGGGATTACATTCCCAATCTGTTTATAAGGAGTATATTCCTTATCAGATCACGGGGATTACATTCCTAATCCGTTTCCTAAGACGCCTATAAATACCCCCCATCCATCTCCATTAAGAGGTAATCAATCATTCTCCAGTTTTGGTGCTCTTTCATAGTCTTCCTAGATTACTGACTTGAGCGTCGGAGGGTGCGTCGCCGGGAACAACCCCGGTGTCTTGCACTTTTTGCAGGTTTACGGCAGGAGTGACGGACAAACCCCGGCGGAACAGGTATACAGGTTTACTATTCAGTTTCCCTAAGAATCCACAAATACTATCTGTTTGCCCCCACACTAAATTTAGCGGTAACAAATTGGCGCCGTCTGTGGGAAACTAATGAATAGAGACCTCCCCTCTTCCCGTCGAACAGGCCTTCTCCAGCCATGCTTCCTAGAAAAGTCAGATCAAGAGGGTCTAACAGAGGACCCAACCCCGATCAGCAGCAAGAAGTTCCCATCCAGCCCACCCAACAGCAGGGGCAACTTCCTCCTCCAGCGGAGGACCCGCTCCAACAGGACCTTCCTCCTCCTCCTAATCAGCCACCTCCTAAGGGTCCTAACCCTCAGAAACAACCTCTTCACCAGGACCACGTCTCCATCCACAATGCCTCTTCGGACTCTATGGCCTCCCATCATCCCCGAGCCTCTGGCCTCCACAATACCGCCCTCAATCGGCAGAAGGACGATGATCTTCGCCGCCATCTGGATGAAAAGCGGGCCCGAGAGGGAACCTCTCGCCAACGCCGTCCGGATGAGCGGTCTCCTCACTGCCGAGAATACAGAAGGTCCCCCATCCGAAGGGGGCAGAAAGAATCCCCCGAGCATTACCGAAGAAGGCCACACTCCCCTGCAGGTCGGCAACAGCCCAGGAACGATGAGGCACCCATCACCCGTGCCGAGTTCCAGCAGTTCCAAGCGACCGTCCTACAAGCCCTCAATCTCCGTCCCAACAACAATGCACCCAAGATTCTCTCGCCCCCTCCGGTCCAAAGCCCTCGCCGACGGTCCCCGTCTCCTCCTCCTGCTCCTAGCAACTCCCGGCGTACCCCAAGTCCTCGTCGCTCCTGGAGTTACCGTCGCTGTAGCCCTCACTCTCCCTCGTACGAAGACGAGTCTAGAAGCTCGGCTGATTACCGTCGAAGGGATGACACTGTATACCACCGTCTCCATGAGATGGAGAGGCGCCTGGGCCAGTTGGACCGAGAAGAAGAACTTAGAGGAAGAACCCTTCGTCCTAGCAGACCTCCTTTCTCCCGGACAATTATGGATGCACCTGTGCCGATCGGTTTCAAACCTCCCCAATTCGAGACTTACTCCGGGGAGACTGACCCCGTTGATCACATCGAAAGCTTCAAGACCCTAATGCTCCTCCATCAAGCTTCCGATGCCCTCCTCTACAAAACCTTCCCCGCAACTCTCAAGGGCCCAGCTCGAGAATGGTACTCTCGCCTTGCCCCCTCCTCAATATTCTCCTTCGAGCAGTTCGAGACCCTCTTCGTCACCCATTTCGTAAGTAGCCGAAGAGCTGAGAAGACCAGCATCTCGCTATTGCACCTCCACCAGAAGAAGG
This sequence comes from Hemerocallis citrina, assembly GCA_017893485.1. NCBI lineage: Eukaryota > Viridiplantae > Streptophyta > Magnoliopsida > Asparagales > Asphodelaceae > Hemerocallis > Hemerocallis citrina. The sequence goes on from CM030359.1 coordinate 292,462,672, forward strand.
GTGAGAAATTGAGAGACTATGTGAAGAGGTTCACAGTTGAAGCCAGGTCCATAGCATCCCTCGACCAATCGGTCGCTGCGGCAGCATTTCAATCTAATGTCCTCAATTCCAACCTCCGCTCCTCCCTCGCCAAGAAGCCCCCATAGAACTTCTCTGACCTCCTCCTCCGCAGTGAAAAGTACATACGGGCCGAAGAAGCCGAGCATCGGCCCAACTGGGAGGGGTCCTCCTCCGGATTTAAGAGAAAGGGAACAGAAGAGGAAGGGCCAAGAAGCTCCAGAAGGATAATGCCGGCCAGCGCCGACCTCCCCCCAGATTCGAGAAGTTCACTCCCCTCACCACTAATGTCTCTACCATTCTGATGGAAGTCGAAAAGAAAGGGATCATACCTCCTGCTCCGAGGATGAACACCCCTGCCAAGAAAAGAGATAAAGAGAAATGGTGCCGTTATCACCGGAACCACGAGCACGACACCAATGATTGTCGCGCCTTGAAGAATGAGATAGAAGCCTTTATCCAGAGGGGGCAGCTGAGCAGGTTCGTAAGAAAGGACCGAGCCAAACTTCCTCCCCCACCCCGGGGGCAAACAAGCATCCGGAACGAGATGAGACGCCCGACTTCGAGGAAGAGCGAGTCCTCCACCTCATTCATGGGGGCCCAATGGGGGGCTCCTCAAACTCCTCTCAAAAGGCATTTATAAGAGAAGTCAACTCGGTCCGAGCCACCCCTCCTCCCAAAGGCCTCGGAGTGCCTGTCACATTCTCAGACGAAGATCTTGAAGGAGTTCGCACCCCTCATTGTGACGCACTTGTCATCAGCCTCCACATGGCGAACTTCAAAGTGGAGAGGATCCTTGTAGATAATGGCAGCTCCGTTAACATCCTCTTCCTCGCCACTTTTAAAGGCCTAAAGCTCTCCCGAGATAGACTCAAGCCCGCCGGCTACACTCTCCATGGGTTCACGGGAGTGCCGGTGACTATTGAAGGGGTGATCACCCTCGATGTAACTGCTGGCCAAACTCCTACCACTCGAATGGAGCCAATGGACTTCATGGTGGTGGATGTCCCTGCCGCCTACAACATCATATTGGGTCGGCCCGGCCTAGCAGCTCTGGAAGCCGTCCCTTCAGCATACCATCTTAAGATGAAATTCCCCACCCGGGCCAGGGTCGGGGAAGTAAGGGGCAATCAGGAAATGACCCGTAAGTGTTACATGACCTCTACCCTCGGACCAGTCCTCTCTTTAGAAACTCTAGAAATCCCTCAAGATGCTGCTCGACCGACGTCCGAGCCGGTGGACGAATTGGAGGAAGTGCTCTTCTTGAGCAGGACCCGACCCGCAAGTTCTTTGTCAGCAAGACCCTCCCATCCGCCCTATGCTCGGACATTGTACAATGCATCCGAAGGAACCAAGACCTCTTTGCTTGGTCAGCTGCAGATATGCCCAGAATTTCCGAAGAGCTCTTAGTCCACCACCTGAGCGTTGTTCCGGGGTCCAAACCGGTTCAGCAGAAGAGGCGCAAGTTCGCCCCTAAGCGTCAGCTGGCTATTAAAGAGGAGGTGGACAAGCTCTTGAAGGCCCGGTTCATACAGGAGGTGAACTATCCCGAGTGATTGTTGAATGTAGTAATGGTGAAGAAGTCCAATGGGACTTGGAGGATTTGTATTGATTTTACCGATCTAAACAAGGCTTGCCCCAAGGACCCCTTCCCTCTTCCGAGTATTGACACTCTGATTGATGCAACCTCGGGACATGAGCTCCTCAGCTTCATGGACGCCTTTTCAGGCTACAATCAGATCCGGATGTTACCTCCGAATATCCCGAAGACCTCGTTTGTGACCGACCAAGGTCTCTATTGCTACAGAGTCATGCCGTTTCGTCTAAAGAATGCAGGTGCTACATACCAACGCTCAGATCGGCCGGAACATGGAGGTGTATGTTGACGACATGCTTGTGAAAAGCATCCGAGGCGTCGATCATGTGACTGACCTCCAAGAAGCGTTTGACGATTTGAGAAAGCACAATATGAGACTCAACCTGAACAAGTGTGCGTTCGGCGTCTCGTCAGGAAAGTTCCTCGGCTTCATGGTTAGCCAACGAGGAATTGAAGCAAACCCGGAGAAAATCAAAGCCATATTAGACATGGCCCCTCCCAAAAGTGTCAAGGAAGTCCAGAGGTTAACAGGCCGCTTAGCCGCCATTGGACACTTTCTCTCGAAGTCCAGGGAGAAATGCCTCCTTTTCTTCAAGGCCCTCAGAGGGGCTAAAGGTTTCGAATGGGGGCAGCAGCAACAGGAGTCCTTCGACCAGCTCAAGGCTTACCTCGTCAATCCCCCTCTCCTCAGCAAACCGATCCCTGGTGAACCCCTCTACCTCTACCTGGCAGCCTCCGAGCAGACCCTCAGTGCAGTCTTAGTGAGGGAAGAAGACCGGGCTCAGAAGCCCATCTACTATGTCAGCAAGGTGCTTCGGGATGCCGAGCTCCGATACCCGAAGATAGAAAAGATGGCCTACGCCCTGGTGATGGCCGCGAGAAAGCTTCGCCCGTACTTCCAGTCCCATTCGGTGGTCGTTCTTACTGACCAGCCGCTGAAGCAGGTCCTCCACAAGCCCGAGACCTCGGGTCGCCTTATGAAGTGGTCTATCGAGCTGAGCCAACATGATATAACTTATCAGCCTCGGATCGCGATCAAGGCTCAGGCGCTAGCCGAATTCATAGTTGAGAGTACTATCCCCGAGTCCAGCCAAACAGTGAAGGGACCACCCGTCTGGTCGGTTTATGTTGACGGATCCTCCTGCAATGAGGGAAGCGGGGCAGGGGTCATCCTGGCAGGCCCAGATGACTTCATCCTCCAATACTCCCTCCGTATAAACTTCAAAGCCTCGAACAACGAAGCGGAATACGAGGCACTCATAGCCGGCCTTGGAATGGCCCGAAATGCAGGGGCGCAATGCCTCCGGATCTTTAGCGACTCCCAGCTAGTCGTCAATCAGGTCCTCGGCAAGTATGAAGCACGCGATGACAGGATGGTTAAATACTTAGCCAAAGTCAAGAGCCTTATGGCACTGTTTGAAGAGGCTTTCATCCAAAGAATCCCCCGAGAAGAAAATGCTCAGGCCAACGCCCTATCCAAATTAGCCTCCTCTTCCCTTCAAGGTCTCGAGCAGACCGTATTGATAGAAGTCCTTCTGAAGCCGAGCATAGAGGACGAAACTCTCGACTCTATAGAGACGTTGCCTGTCCTCCTCGAGGAGGACAATTGGATGAAACCCCTCATCGAATTTTTAAGGGATGGACTCCTCCCCAAGGATCCCAAGGAAGCACGAAGAGTCAGAACTAGAGCCGAGCGTTACACACTAATCGGAGATATCCTATATAAACGCTCCTTCACACAGGTTGACGGCCGGCCTTACCTGAGGTGCCTCTCCCCCGGGCAAGCCGATTACGCCCTGCAAGAACTTCATGAGGGCATCGGCGGGGCACATTCTCGTTCCAGGGCCCTAGTGTGCAAAGTGTTGAACTACGGATATTTCTGGCCCCCTCTCCTACGAGACGTTGAGCGACACGTTCGGAAATGCGGCTCCTGTCAGAAGTACACCGACATCCGACGCCTCCCACAAGCTCCACTCACTTCCCTATCAAGTCCGATCCCCTTCGCGATGTGGGGGATGTATTTACTAGGGCCGTTTCTGCCAGCTCCCGGACAGTTCAAGTTCTTAGTCGTGGCAATCGACTATTTCTCGAAATGGATAGAGGCCGAGCCCCTGGCCACAATCACCGAGAACAAGGTCGTTCAATTCTTCTGGAAGAGCGTGATCTGCCGATTTGGCGTCCCCAGGGTCCTAATTACAGACAACAGAATGCAGTTCACTGGGGCTGCCTTCCGAGCTTTATGCGAAGACCTTGCCATCCAACACCGGTTCTCTTCCGTCTCTCATCCTCAGTCGAACGGCCAAGCCGAAAATGCTAATCGACAGATCCTCTCCAGCATTAAGAAGAGGTTAGACAAGTGTTCCAAAGGCTTGTGGGTCGATCAGCTTCCCAACGTGCTGTGGAACTACCGCACCACAAAGCGGACCCCAATAGGAGAGAGCCCATTCAATCTCACCTATGGGTCCGAGGCCATCATCCCCCTAGAAGTCGGAATACCCTCTCCTCGTTTGATAGCTTATGAAGAAGAGCAGAACGCAAGAGAGCTCAGAGCAAGTCTAGATCTGATAGACGAAATCCGAGAAAGAGCTGCCATACGCCAACAAAGCTACCGAAGAAGGATCGAGTTAGCATACAATAAGAGAGTCCGCCCAACGGGCCTTAAAGAAGGGGACCTGGTCCTTCGAAAGTTGGCAATCTCGTTCCCTGGTCAGAAAAGCAAATTGGCCCCAAATTGGGAGGGACCTTACAAGATCTCCAAAGTAGTCCGCCCCGGCACATACAGACTAGAAGATCTCGAAGGCAGGGAGATCCCCAGGACTTGGAATGCCGACCATCTCTTAAAATACAAAGAGAGAACACCAACGCCTCTCTAAGTACTTCGAGATGTCGAACCGTTCCTTTCCTGTTACTTGTAGTGATTTTCTTTCATTTTTCCTTGTAATTACGTCTAGCAACTTTAGAAGCAGCTGACCATTAGTCATAAATAAAGAAAGCTTTTTCATATTTTACTTGTAAAAATTGTTTACATCTCTCTGCTTTTACTCTTCACCCTAATGATGGTTCGGAGTCCAACACTTGGCTCGATTCTACTTCGCAAGTTCGCTCTTAAGCGAGCTAGAAGTAGTTTGCCATTCGGAATTGCTCCCACAACCATTGAACAACTCTAACGATAGTTCGGAGTCCAACACTTGGCTTGATTCTACTTCGCAAGATCGCTCTTAAGTGAGCTAGAAGCAGTTCGCCATTCGGAATTGCTCCCACAACCGTTGAACAACTCTAACGATGGTTCGGAGTCCAACACTTGGCTCGATTCTGCTTCGCAAGTTCGCTCCTAAGCGAGCTAGAAGTAGTTCGCCATTCGAAATTGCTCCCACAACCGTTGAACTAATCTAACGATGGTTCGGAGTCCAACACTTGGCTCGATTCTGCTTTGCAAGTTCGCTCCTAAGCGAGCTAGAAGTAGTTCGCCATTCGGAATTGCTCCCACAACTGTTGAAGTAATCTAACGATGGTTCGGAGTCCAACACTTGGCTCGATTCTGCTTCGCAAGTTCGCTCCTAAGCGAGCTAGAAGTAGTTCGCCATTCGGAATTGCTCCCACAACCGTTGAACAACTCTAACGATGGTTCGGAGTCCAACACTTGGCTCGATTCTACTTTGCAAGATCGCTTTTAAGCGAGCTAGAAGTAGTTCGCCATTCGGAATTGCTCCCACAACCGTTGAACAACTCTAACGATGGTTCGGAGTCCAACACTTGGCTCGATTCTGCTTTGCAAGTTCGCTCCTAAGCGAGTTAGAAGTAGTTCGCCATTCGGAATTGCTCCCACAACCGTTGAACTAATCTAACGATGGTTCGGAGTCCAACACTTGGCTCGATTTTACTTTGCAAGTTCGCTCCTAAGTGAGCTAGAAGTAGTTCGCTATTCGGAATTGCTCCCACAACCGTTGAACTAATCTAAAGATGGTTCGGAGTCCAACACTTGGCTCGATTCTGCTTCGCAAGTTCGCTCCTAAGCGAGCTAGAAGTAGTTCGCCATTCGGAATTGCTCCCACAACCGTTGAACTAATCTGACGATGGTTCGGAGTCCAACACTTGGCTCGATTCTACTTCGCAATTTCGCTCCTAAGCGAGCTAGAAGTAGTTCGCCATTCGGAATTGCTCCCACAACCGTCGAACTAATCTGACGATGGTTTGGAGTCCAACACTTGGCTCGATTCTGCTTCGCAAGTTCGCTCCTAAGCAAGCTAAAAGTAGTTCGCCATTCGGAATTGCTCCCACAACCGTTGAACTAATCTGACGATGGTTCGGAGTCCAACACTTGGCTCGATTCTGCTTCGCAAGTTCGCTCCTAAGCGAGCTAAAAGTAGTTCGCCATTCGGAATTGCTCCCACAACCGTTGAACTAATCTGACGATGGTTCGGAGTCCAACACTTGGTTCGATTCTACTTCGCAAATTCACTCCTAAGCGAGCTAGAAGTAGTTCGCCATCCGGATCGCTTCCGCAACCGTCGAGCCGCTCTAGCAAAGATCCGAGGTCAAACACTTAAGCTTGGTAAAGTTTCACACATCCCCATTCAGCTCACCTCGCGAGACTGCAAGATTGGGCGACCGAAGCAGAGCTCGGCACCATCGGCCGAACGCTCACCTCGCCAATCGGCGAACGAGCAAATGGCCGACCAAGGAACCTCGGAGCAATGAACACAGTCACAGACATAAAGACTACACAAAACCACGAGGGACACACAAGTTCGGGAACAAGATTTTATTAATAAATGGGATACGATACAAAGCACAACGAGATTACAAGCCGTTGAAAAGTGAAAGTTACAATGCCAACTTATTACACTTAGCTAAAAAATACAAAAGCTTTTGGAAACAAGGTCTTCAGCGCTTTCTTGGAGCCGGGGCGTTCCGCTTCAAAGACACTCGAGGGTGACGATGCTTGTCTCCGGAGCGCGACCCCAACCCGGCAAATTGGGACGAATCTTCGGCACCGCTTCTAGTAGCTGCTCCGACGGATGCTCCGCTCGACGAAATTGCCACAGAGCTTTGCGCGTCCCCCGGACTAGGATGGCCGATGCGCTGACGGGTCGCCATCTCGTAAAATGAAATGTCCCGATCGCTCTCCGCGCGAGTGCACGAGGTGCTCCTGATGTTGATTGGCCCCGAGCGCGGCTTTAGGCGAGCGACCTCCGCCTCTAACTCGGAGATCCGCTCCCTCAAAGAGTCGTCCTTTATGTCGACCTCGAAGCGAGGGGGTATCGCGGAGTCCGGCACACTCGAGCGACTCGCTATCAGATGATGAAGATGAGTGACTTCGATACTTTTGTCAACCGTAGCCCTCTTCAGCGCGTCGACTTCGGCTGTCAACTCGTCCCGTTCAGCCGTCAGCTCCGCCACCTTGGCCGTCAAGCTCTTGCCCTCCGTCCGAAGCTTCGTTTCTACGGTCTGTAGATGCTGAATCTCGGAAAGCAGGTCGTCCCTCTCCGCCGTTATTTTGGACAAGTTATGCCGGATGCACTGAATCTGAAGATCGTTACTGAAAGCAGTCGGGGAATACTCATCTTCTCCTGTGGGAGTCATTTCGGCGATTCTGCTCTCCAAACGTCGGATCTCGATGTCTCGCCGGCCGAGGACGAGCTGAAGATGGTTCCGCTCGCTTTCGGCTCGATGCAATCCGAGCTCGACTTCGTAGAGCCGCTCTCGACATCTCGCCAGGCACAACCTCATCGCCCCTAGGCCAGCCTCGGCTCGAGCTTCGTCATCCGAATGAGCGTGCTCGACGTCTTGAGCGACCACCATGAGTTGAAAAAAGATCGAGGAAAACAGCAAGAATTCAAACACTGCCGAAGTCTGATACTTGAGAAGTTTTCAAACAAAAATTTCGACATCGAAGAAGAAAAATTAAAGACATAGAGCCGAAGTCCAACACTTCAAAAAATTTTCTTTCATTCATTTCAAAAAACAGCGGTGGCCAGTCCGCTATTAGGCATTACATTTTTTGAAAAGAAAAAAGAACAAAAACAATACAAAAAAAAAGAGAAGAGCGAAGTCAAGGCGCGACCTCTTTCCCCGGGCGACGGGTGCGAGTGGGGGTCGACTTCTCCGAGGGGGACTCCACCGCTAACGGGGTAACCACGGTACTGGGAACCTAGTTGGTGACTTCGACCTCGGCATCGGCCTCGTCCTCCCCTTCTTCGTCTTCCCCCTCGGATTCGGGGTCGAAGCCCTCGACGTGGCCCGGGAACAGCCTCCATCCCGAGACGTCCACCTCGGGGTACTCCTTCGACACCCGGGCGATGGCTTCGGTATAAGCCTTGGCCATGTTCTGGGCGAGGTACCCTTGCGCCTTCGCCAAGGTCGCGTCCTCCGCCGCCTTCACTGCCGCCGCCTTCGCCTCCTCGGCTTCGGCCAACTGCTTGGCCGCCCCCTCCTTCTGGCGAAGGAGGTCACTCTCCAACCTTGCCACTTCGGCCTCGAGGTGCTCGATCCTCCCCGACCTCCCTTCGTGCTCGACGCGAAGCTTGTCGAGCTCATTCGACATCCGAGCCTTCTTGTTCCGAGCCTGGTCGGATTCTTGCTTCAGCTCCTTCTCCAGAGCTGTCAACCTCTCGGTGAGGTGACCGAAGTGAACGATAATCTGTGGCAAAGAAGAACCAAAAGAGTTAGAAAAATTGCTGTCAAAGAAATTCAACAATAACGAAGATCAAACACTTATCGAAACCGCCGAGCGAGCGATCTCAATGACATCGTTGCCTTCTCGACCGGCCTTCATGGCGGCTCGATCCTTCGGCGTGGCGAGGTGCTTGACGGCCTGCATGCTCGCCAGCGAGTTGCCGAGGAACCCATCGTGCTTCCAGACTTGCCAGTCCGGAATGTGGATTCTTTTATGCTCATCCGTCAGGAGCTCCTCGGCTACTGCCGTCAGTGGCGGCATCGTCATTCCGAGGGCAGCAGTGATGAACATAATATTGTTCACTTTTTAGAGCAATAATCTTATTGTAAATGCACATTTAAAAGCTCTATATGTGGTATTTATGCTTCTTTTCTCTTTCTCTACAGGAAACAGCCTATAAGCAGCAAAACAAAGCAAACTCAGGACGATACACAGGAAACTGAAGAGGCAGTCGACTGGTCATGATAACAGGCGACTGGACAGAGGAAATCAAGTTTTACACAGCTGCTCGACCAAGTCGACTGTTCCCAAAACATCAGTCGACTGGGCGGATGAATCATGAAAATACTGAAGTCTCGACACAGTCGACTTACTCCCAAGGACAGTCGACTGATAGGCGGCGGAGTACACAAATCAGATATTCGAAGATTCACTTGCATCTAATTTCACATCTATTTGAATCCAGATTTATGCAAATCAAATCTAGAGACTGGGGGTTTCCAAGTGGACGTGGTAAACAGATAAGGAAGGAAAGGAGAAAAGAGAAAGATATTAATCATCAAATCAAAAAAAGAAGGATCTTCCTGAAAAAGTGAAAACCCTAATTCTCAGCCGTACTCTATAAATATCAGAAGAGATCGACTTAGAGAGGGGATCATCAGATCTATCTCGTGGACACAACTTAATCAGAGAGTTCCCAACCATCAAGTCATCAACCCGTGCTTCACTCCATCAACATCGAAGAGGGAGAAAGAAGATCCAGCAACCAGAAGGTAGTCGACTGTGTGACAGACAGTCGACCATATTGCCGGAATCCATTAGTTTATTTCTTCTTCTCTCTTTATTCTTTTATGTTGATCATGTATTTGAACTTGTTAAGCAATAAAAGTATTATTATGTGGAACTAATTTCATAGTTGGGTGGATCGAAACCGTAGTTATGTAGTGCTATATTCTTTTGAGATCTTCTAATTACTTATTGATTGAATCTGGTTGAATTTACATAGATTAATGATCATCAAACTTGGATCTTGAAGTCTGAGAGCAGTCGACTGAGGTGAGAGCCAGTCGACTGACATACAGCACGTGAGACTATCAAGTTTATGTTATCATTTATCTAAATCTGTTATATGAAGCATATTGAGACGACCGAATCTCGTGCCCATAATTTGTAACAAAGGAATCTTTAGGGGTTCTTGGTTCAATCAACTTAAGGAATCTAAATCTGATACCAATTTCTAGAACCTTGAGTGTTTGTTCGTTTCCACCGATCTTATGTTTTCTTTAAGAACAACTTAGTAAATACTAGGCTGACTACTTGATGAAAGAAACGAATTAGAGTAGATACCATGCCTAATTCTTGGCTTAGGGAAACAATACTTTAAGGAGTAGATACCATGCCCTTGAAGTGAACAAACATGAGTAATTGGAAGTAAGTTCAGAAGGTGACTTAGCATTACTAACTATTGGTGGAGATCAACAACCCAACTATTCAAGAGATATTTGTGATTCAACACCTTTCATCTTAGTTTTAACCTTTTTAATTTCTTTTAGATTTTCAAACCAACTCTTTATGATTTTTATTATTTTCTATTGATTAGTTAGTTAGAATCTACAATCTCTGTGGGATCGACCCTTGCTATTACTACGATTCGATTCGTGCACTTGCGAGGTTTTATAATTTGTGTCTAGTTAGTCTATTTAATTAGGTAGCTAGATTACCAACAACAAGTTTTTGGCGCCGCTGCCGGGGATTGTTTAGTATTTTAACTTACAAGTCAGTAGAATTTTTATTAGTTTTTCTTTTCTTTTATTAATAATTTTTCTTTTAGGTTACAGGACTTCGGTGAATGCACGGTAGACGATCACTTCGTCCAGAGCTACTACCTATTGACGCAGAAACAGAACGAACTTTGCACAAACTAGGTAAACTTTTTGCAGCCAACCAGTCGACTGGTACCAGGAGACAGTCGACTGCACAGAGACTAATCTCACAGACAACAATGGCTGAAGAAATACAAAATCGAGTGCCAATGCAGGATAAATTCACTCCTAAGAATATTGAGCAACCTTCCTGCATTGCTTTTCAACCAAATGCCACAGGGAACATGCACCTATCTCCTCATTTACTTAGTATGGTTCCCCACTTTAGTGGCAGACCAGATGAAGAGCCTCATCTTCATCTGCAAGACTTTTTCGATCTTTGCAGGACACAAAGCGTCCAAGGGCTTACCGCTGAACAAATCAGGTTAATCTTGTTTCCTTTTTCTTTAAAACTTAATGCTAAGTTGTGGTATAATTCTTTGGAACCAGGATCAATTAATTCATGGGAGCAATTGGCAACGAAATTTTTGAAAGAGTTCTTTCCAGCCCAGAAAACCAAACAGCTGAAAAGGGAAATTCAACTCTTCCAACAAAAGGATGGAGATTTATTCTTCGAGGCATGGAAGGACTTCAAAAGCAAGCTTCTCAAGTGTCCTACTCACAATCTGCCTAAGGACGATCAGGTACAAGCTTTTTATGAAGGTTTAAATGACACTAATAAAGCAATTGTTGATGCAGCTTGCAATGGCATTTTGATGAGGAAAAGTGGAGAAGAAGCCATTGAACTTTTTGAAGAACTCAGCGAGAACTCCCAACAATTCTCAACAAGAAGGGGACCTACGAAAAAACAGGGAGTCTACGAAATCTCTAATAATAATAACATTCAATTAGAAATGGCAAACATGAATAAAAAAATTGATATGCTTGTTAATGCAATGTCGACGATGGGTGGAGTTAAAAATCAAACAAATGAAATGTGTGCAATTTGTTCGCATTTAGATCACACAACTGATACATGTCCCATGTCTACTTTTACAGATCAGGAGCATGCAAACTATGTGGGTCGAGGAGTATTTCCACCAAAGAACAACCCATACTCGAACACATATAACCCAGGATGGAGGAATCATCCAAACTTCTCATGGAGCAATAATCAAAATAATCAAGGGAATCAATTCACACAAGGACATACAAGGAACCCTCAGATGGGAAGTGGGTTTGAAAGACCAGCTCCAGAACAGAAGAAGTTGGATTTTGAAACCACTGTTCTTCAATTGCTCCAACAACAACATCAAACAAGCAACCAACAAGGACAAGCAATTCAGAAGTTGGAAACCCAAATTGGTCAGATTGCAAAAGAGCTAAGCGAAAGAAAGGCAGGTGAACTCCCTTCACAAACCATACCAAACCCTGGAGGTCAAGAACAACTCCAAGCAGTCACAACCCTAAGAAATGGTAAGATAATTGACAACATGGTTGGAACACACACAGACAAGCCAATCAGTAAACCAGTCGACTGTTCTTACAAGACAGTCGACTGCACAGACAAATCAGAAAAACAACCATCAAAAGCTTTGGGTTCAAGTAAGGTAAGTGAAAAAGTAGGGACAGTTCCACCACCATTCCCTCAAAGGTTAGTCAATAAAAAGAAAGAACAACATTTATTTGACGTCTTTGAAACTCTCAAAAAGGTAGAAATTAATATCCCCCTACTTGACGCTATTAAACAAATTCCTTCTTATGCCAAATTTTTGAAAGACTGTTGTACTCACAAAAGAACATTTCAGGTTAAGGAGGATGTGGCTTTGACAGAAGAAGTGAGTGCTGTGTTATTAAGAAAACTACCACCTAAACTGAAAGATCCAGGTAGTTTCACCATTCCTTGCAAAGTTGGTGAGCACTTCTTTGAAAAAGCACTGTTAGACTTGGGGGCAAGCATCAACCTTCTTCCTTATTCTGTTTACGAAAAGCTTGGATTGGGGGAACTCAAGCCAACATCCATCACTTTGCAATTGGCTGATCGCAGCATCAAGAGACCTAGAGGTATTTTAGAAGATGTCCTAGTTCAGGTAAATGATTTTATTTTGCCTGCTGATTTTGTTGTGTTAGATATGGAGGAATCTTCAATGTCATCATCTCTACCGATCATATTAGGTAGGCCCTTTATGAGTACAGCTGATATAAAAATTTGTGTTAAAAAGGGCATTATAAGTATGAAGATAAACGGAGAAAAAGTGGAATTTAAAATGTTTGATACACTAAAATTACCACAAGATGATCATGAATGCTATAATATTGATGTGGTGCAGGAGATTGTTGATCAAACATTTCAGGTACATAGCGTTGAACCACTACAAGCCATAATCACGCAATCTCTAACTTTATCTCATATTGAACAGGAATACGATGACTGGGAGATTGCAGAGACAGTACATCACCTTGAAACTCCACAGTCATATTCAGGTAAGCCTGCACCTTTATTTAAAAAATTGGTGTCTGATAAAAAGTGTTCTTCTACAGATCAGGCGACTGATGACCAGAGTAAGTCGACTGGTGCTCTAACCAGTCGACCAAACCCAGACGACCAGAACAAGTCGACTGCTGACATGGACCAGTCGACTGTACAGAAGCATCCAGACATAGAACTCAAACAGCTGCCCGATCATTTGAAACATGCCTTTTTAGGTGAAAACAAGACGCTACCAGTAATAATTGCTGCCAACTTAACTGCACAGGAAGAGGAAAAGCTGCTGAAGATATTGCGAGAACACAAAAATGCAATAGGATGGACCATTGCAGACATCAAGGGAATAAGTCCATCCAAATGCATGCATAGAATATTGCTTGAAAACGATGCAAAGCCTAGCAGAGAGGCACAGAGAAGGCTCAACCCCAACATGAAGGAAGTGGTAAGAGCAGAAATTTTGAAGCTACTAGATGTTGGCATCATCTATCCTATCTCAGATAGCAAATGGGTAAGTCCTATACATGTAGTTCCTAAGAAAAGTGGAGTTACAGTGGTAACAAATGAAGAGAATGAACTTATCCTAACAAGAGTAACCACAGGTTGGAGGGTATGCATTGATTATAGGAAACTGAACAATGAAACCAGGAAAGATCACTTCCCTCTTCCTTTTATTGATCAAATGTTAGAAAGATTAGCAGGATATAGTCATTATTGTTTTTTAGATGGTTATAGTGGCTATAATCAAATTGCTATTGCTCCAGAAGATCAAGAAAAGACCACTTTTACATGCCCATTTGGTACTTTTGCTTACAGGAGGATGCCGTTTGGATTGTGCAATGCTCCAGCTACATTTCAAAGATGCATGATGAGCATATTTTCAGACATGGTGGAGAGGTTCATCGAGGTATTTATGGATGATTTTAGTGTTTTTGGATCTAGTTTTGATGAATGCCTTAACCATTTGCAGCTGGTGCTTAAAAGATGTGAAGAATGCAATTTAGTGCTGAATTGGGAGAAGTGCCATTTTATGGTACAACAAGGTATTGTGTTGGGACATGTGGTGTCCAAAAGGGGAATAGAGGTAGACAAGGCAAAAATTGACATCATATCAAAACTACCCCCTCCCACTACAGTTAAGGGTATTAGGAGTTTTCTAGGACACGCAGGTTTTTATAGACGATTTATAAAAGACTTTTCAAAAATCTCCAAACCCCTTTGTGACTTGTTGGCTAAGGATGTTGAGTTTGTATGGACAGAAGAATGTACAAATGCTTTTAATACATTAAAGAATCTTCTCATTTCTGCACCTATAGTCATGGCACCAGATTGGAGCCATCCTTTTGAGCTCATGTGTGATGCAAGTGATTATGCCTTAGGGGCTGTTTTAGGTCAAAGAATCAATAAGAAACCACATGTTATTTACTATGCTTCTCGAACTCTAAACGATGCACAGCTAAATTATTCTACAACTGAAAAAGAAATGTTAGCTGTTATTTTTGCTGTAGAGAAGTTTAGATCATATTTAATTGGTTCTAAAGTTATTGTTTTCACTGACCATGCTGCCTTGAGATATTTGTTGGCTAAAAAGGAAGCTAAGCCTAGGTTGATCAGATGGGTGCTGCTGCTTCAAGAATTTGATCTTGAGATTAGAGACAAGAAAGGATGCGACAATGTTGTGGCAGATCACATGTCCAGATTACTGCACGAGGACGAGAGAAATGTGCCCCCGCTGAATGAAAATTTCCCAGATGAACAATTATTTGCAATAAATATTCACACCCTCGGGGCAGTCGACTGGTCCCTCAACCAGTCGACTTATCTCTCTGAACAACTACCCTGGTTTGCTGATATTGTCAATTTTCTAACCGCTCATGTTTTTCCTCCAGGTATGACACATCAGGAAAGGAAAAGATTGGTGGATTTGAGCAAACACTATTATTGGGATGATCCTTATTTATTCAAATTTTGCTCTGATCAAATTATAAGAAGATGTGTGGCAGACGAGGAACAAAGGAGTATTCTACAACATTGCCACCAATATGCATGTGGAGGACATTTTGGGCCAAAGAGAACAGCACTTAAGGTATTGCAATCTGGTTTTTATTGGCCTAAAGTATTCAAAGATGCTTTTTCTTTTTGCAGGACTTGCGACAAATGCCAAAGGACAGGCAACCTCTCTTCTAGAAATCAAATGCCACTACACAACATACAAGTAATCGAGCTTTTCGATGTTTGGGGAATCGACTTTATGGGTCCATTTCCTAACTCATGTGGTTATTTATATATACTTGTTGGTGTGGATTATGTGTCTAAATGGGTCGAGGCTGTCCCCTCACGAACTAATGATCACAAAGTTGTTGTCAAGTTTTTGCAGGAGAACATTTTCACTAGGTTTGGTACACCACGAGCAATAATAAGTGATGGAGGGAGCCACTTCAATAACTACCCATTTGCTTCTTTGATGAAGAAATATGGGATTACACATAGAGTGGGAACTCCATATCATCCTCAAACCAGTGGGCAGGTGGAGATTAGCAACAGAGAGATCAAGAGCATCTTGGAAAAGACAGTCAACACAAGGAGGAAGGATTGGTCGCTACGCTTGAACGATGCATTATGGGCCTACAGAACCGCTTTCAAGACACCCATTGGCATGTCACCATACCGTTTGGTCTTTGGAAAAGCTTGTCATCTGCCGGTAGAGTTGGAACACAAAGCTTATTGGGCTATCAAAAAGTTCAATTTTGATATGAAACAGGCAGGTGACAAAAGGAGATTGCAACTAAATGAGCTTGAAGAATTGAGACACGATGCATATGAAAACGCCAAACTATACAAGGAAAGGACTAAGTTATACCATGATAAACAATTAGCAAGGAAGGAGTTTTATGAAGGACAAAAGGTATTGATCTACAACTCAAGATTAAGACTCTTTCCAGGCAAGCTCAAGTCAAGATGGTATGGACCATATATTGTCACAAAAGTCTTTCCACATGGTGCATTGGAAGTTCACAGCGAAGAACGAAATCAAACATTCAAGGTGAACGGACACAGGGCGAAGCCATACATAGAGATGAGTCTAGAACCGCAAGAGGAAGATGTGAATCTTCAAACCATTCAATACATTGCATGAACTCATCATGTCTAGCTGAAGACATGAAACACAGCGCTTATTGGGAGGCAACCCAACTTTCAGGGGAGTATTTACACTTTCCCTTTATTTTTATTCATTTTCATTTTTATTTTTCAGTCTCTCCTTACTAGATGGTAACACATGCCTATATCTTATGTTTTGTGCGAACATTGAGGACAATGTTCCATCTAAGTGTGGGGGTATTAGTTAGTTATATAGTTATATTTGGAATTTTTGAATTTTTAGGATAAACAATTTCTTATAAAGTAAGAGTAAGGATACTTATTTACTTTAGGATTGTTGAGTTTCATAATTCCCTACAAAATTGTGTGCGTCATGCGATTATACATAATAAACAAATGTGATGCTTTTTTCTGATAATTATTCCCTTCAGATCTAGTCCTAAATCGAGTTTAAGTAAATAGAGTGATACAAAATATGTATATATATTTGAATAAAGTCAGTCTACTCCAATGTTTTGAGGGCCTAGTAACTAGGGGTATTCATCACCAATGTTTACCTTTACGTCAAACGGCAACTTGAAATACGAGTATGCAAAGCACTTTAATGTTTGTGACTTGTTGAGTAACCGGGTGGATACATCACAAATGTTTCGCATTCGCGTCAAAAGACAAATGACAACTTTAAAGAAGAGACTATAAAAAAAAAAAAAAAAAAAAAAAAAAACAAAAAAAAAACTCTAGTTTGCTACTGGATTTGTAGTAGAGAAAAGGGATAATCACAGACTGAGTAGATGCATACTATAACTACAGTAATCGCATGACAAATATGATTAAGTTTGGGGATTATGACTGAACAATTGCACTGGAGAAAATGGGTATGTTTAATTTTACTTTATCTGAAATTGTTTATAGTTTTATATTTTTCATTTTGATGTCCACATAATAAGAAATCTTGATGGTTGAGTTTATTGTTGTTATTATTCTCCCTATTCATAATTCTAGTTTGCTTGAGGGCAAGCAAAAGCTAAGTGTGGGGGTATTTGATGAACATAATATTGTTCACTTTTTAGAGCAATAATCTTATTGTAAATGCACATTTAAAAGCTCTATATGTGGTATTTATGCTTCTTTTCTCTTTCTCTACAGGAAACAGCCTATAAGCAGCAAAACAAAGCAAACTCAGGACGATACACAGGAAACTGAAGAGGCAGTCGACTGGTCATGATAACAGGCGATTGGACAGAGGAAATCAAGTTTTACACAGCTGCTCGACCAAGTCGACTGTTCCCAAAACATCAGTCGACTGGGCGGATGAATCATGAAAATACTGAAGTCTCGACACAGTCGACTTACTCCCAAGGACAGTCGACTGATAGGCGGCGGAGTACACAAATCAGATATTCGAAGATTCACTTGCATCTAATTTCACATCTATTTGAATCCAGATTTATGCAAATCAAATCTAGAGACTGGGGGTTTCCAAGTGGACGTGGTAAACAGATAAGGAAGGAAAGGAGAAAAGAGAAAGATATTAATCATCAAATCAAAAAAAGAAGGATCTTCCTGAAAAAGTGAAAACCCTAATTCTCAGCCGTACTCTATAAATATCAGAAGAGATCGACTTAGAGAGGGGATCATCAGATCTATCTCGTGGACACAACTTAATCAGAGAGTTCCCAACCATCAAGTCATCAACCCGTGCTTCACTCCATCAACATCGAAGAGGGAGAAAGAAGATCCAGCAACCAGAAGGTAGTCGACTGTGTGACAGACAGTCGACCATATTGCCGGAATCCATTAGTTTATTTCTTCTTCTCTCTTTATTCTTTTATGTTGATCATGTATTTGAACTTGTTAAGCAATAAAAGTATTATTATGTGGAACTAATTTCATAGTTGGGTGGATCGAAACCGTAGTTATGTAGTGCTATATTCTTCTGAGATCTTCTAATTACTTATTGATTGAATCTGGTTGAATTTACATAGATTAATGATCATCAAACTTGGATCTTGAAGTCTGAGAGCAGTCGACTGAGGTGAGAGCCAGTCGACTGACATACAGCACGTGAGACTATCAAGTTTATGTTATCATTTATCTAAATCTGTTATATGAAGCATATTGAGACGACCGAATCTCGTGCCCATAATTTGTAACAAAGGAATCTTTAGGGGTTCTTGGTTCAATCAACTTAAGGAATCTAAATCTGATACCAATTTCTAGAACCTTGAGTGTTTGTTCGTTTCCACCGATCTTATGTTTTCTTTAAGAACAACTTAGTAAATACTAGGCTGACTACTTGATGAAAGAAACGAATTAGAGTAGATACCATGCCTAATTCTTGGCTTAGGGAAACAATACTTTAAGGAGTAGATACCATGCCCTTGAAGTGAACAAACATGAGTAATTGGAAGTAAGTTCAGAAGGTGACTTAGCATTACTAACTATTGGTGGAGATCAACAACCCAACTATTCAAGAGATATTTGTGATTCAACACCTTTCATCTTAGTTTTAACCTTTTTAATTTCTTTTAGATTTTCAAACCAACTCTTTATGATTTTTATTATTTTCTATTGATTAGTTAGTTAGAATCTACAATCTCTGTGGGATCGACCCTTGCTATTACTACGATTCGATTCGTGCACTTGCGAGGTTTTATAATTTGTGTCTAGTTAGTCTATTTAATTAGGTAGCTAGATTACCAACAACAAGTTTTTGGCGCCGCTGCCGGGGATTGTTTAGTATTTTAACTTACAAGTCAGTAGAATTTTTATTAGTTTTTCTTTTCTTTTATTAATAATTTTTCTTTTAGGTTACAGGACTTCGGTGAATGCACGGTAGACGATCACTTCGTCCAGAGCTACTACCTATTGACGCAGAAACAGAACGAACTTTGCACAAACTAGGTAAACTTTTTGCAGCCAACCAGTCGACTGGTACCAGGAGACAGTCGACTGCACAGAGACTAATCTCACAGACAACAATGGCTGAAGAAATACAAAATCGAGTGCCAATGCAGGATAAATTCACTCCTAAGAATATTGAGCAACCTTCCTGCATTGCTTTTCAACCAAATGCCACAGGGAACATGCACCTATCTCCTCATTTACTTAGTATGGTTCCCCACTTTAGTGGCAGACCAGATGAAGAGCCTCATCTTCATCTGCAAGACTTTTTCGATCTTTGCAGGACACAAAGCGTCCAAGGGCTTACCGCTGAACAAATCAGGTTAATCTTGTTTCCTTTTTCTTTAAAACTTAATGCTAAGTTGTGGTATAATTCTTTGGAACCAGGATCAATTAATTCATGGGAGCAATTGGCAACGAAATTTTTGAAAGAGTTCTTTCCAGCCCAGAAAACCAAACAGCTGAAAAGGGAAATTCAACTCTTCCAACAAAAGGATGGAGATTTATTCTTCGAGGCATGGAAGGACTTCAAAAGCAAGCTTCTCAAGTGTCCTACTCACAATCTGCCTAAGGACGATCAGGTACAAGCTTTTTATGAAGGTTTAAATGACACTAATAAAGCAATTGTTGATGCAGCTTGCAATGGCATTTTGATGAGGAAAAGTGGAGAAGAAGCCATTGAACTTTTTGAAGAACTCAGCGAGAACTCCCAACAATTCTCAACAAGAAGGGGACCTACGAAAAAACAGGGAGTCTACGAAATCTCTAATAATAATAACATTCAATTAGAAATGGCAAACATGAATAAAAAAATTGATATGCTTGTTAATGCAATGTCGACGATGGGTGGAGTTAAAAATCAAACAAATGAAATGTGTGCAATTTGTTCGCATTTAGATCACACAACTGATACATGTCCCATGTCTACTTTTACAGATCAGGAGCATGCAAACTATGTGGGTCGAGGAGTATTTCCACCAAAGAACAACCCATACTCGAACACATATAACCCAGGATGGAGGAATCATCCAAACTTCTCATGGAGCAATAATCAAAATAATCAAGGGAATCAATTCACACAAGGACATACAAGGAACCCTCAGATGGGAAGTGGGTTTGAAAGACCAGCTCCAGAACAGAAGAAGTTGGATTTTGAAACCACTGTTCTTCAATTGCTCCAACAACAACATCAAACAAGCAACCAACAAGGACAAGCAATTCAGAAGTTGGAAACCCAAATTGGTCAGATTGCAAAAGAGCTAAGCGAAAGAAAGGCAGGTGAACTCCCTTCACAAACCATACCAAACCCTGGAGGTCAAGAACAACTCCAAGCAGTCACAACCCTAAGAAATGGTAAGATAATTGACAACATGGTTGGAACACACACAGACAAGCCAATCAGTAAACCAGTCGACTGTTCTTACAAGACAGTCGACTGCACAGACAAATCAGAAAAACAACCATCAAAAGCTTTGGGTTCAAGTAAGGTAAGTGAAAAAGTAGGGACAGTTCCACCACCATTCCCTCAAAGGTTAGTCAATAAAAAGAAAGAACAACATTTATTTGACGTCTTTGAAACTCTCAAAAAGGTAGAAATTAATATCCCCCTACTTGACGCTATTAAACAAATTCCTTCTTATGCCAAATTTTTGAAAGACTGTTGTACTCACAAAAGAACATTTCAGGTTAAGGAGGATGTGGCTTTGACAGAAGAAGTGAGTGCTGTGTTATTAAGAAAACTACCACCTAAACTGAAAGATCCAGGTAGTTTCACCATTCCTTGCAAAGTTGGTGAGCACTTCTTTGAAAAAGCACTGTTAGACTTGGGGGCAAGCATCAACCTTCTTCCTTATTCTGTTTACGAAAAGCTTGGATTGGGGGAACTCAAGCCAACATCCATCACTTTGCAATTGGCTGATCGCAGCATCAAGAGACCTAGAGGTATTTTAGAAGATGTCCTAGTTCAGGTAAATGATTTTATTTTGCCTGCTGATTTTGTTGTGTTAGATATGGAGGAATCTTCAATGTCATCATCTCTACCGATCATATTAGGTAGGCCCTTTATGAGTACAGCTGATATAAAAATTTGTGTTAAAAAGGGCATTATAAGTATGAAGATAAACGGAGAAAAAGTGGAATTTAAAATGTTTGATACACTAAAATTACCACAAGATGATCATGAATGCTATAATATTGATGTGGTGCAGGAGATTGTTGATCAAACATTTCAGGTACATAGCGTTGAACCACTACAAGCCACAATCACTCAATCTCTAACTTTATCTCATGTTGAACAGGAATACGATGACTGGGAGATTGCAGAGACAGTACATCAACTTGAAACTCCACAGTCAATGGAGTCGGGGCATATGATGAGCCTGCCGCCGTGCCTCGGAGTCAATTAATACCGGTACTCCGACTTGTTCCCTTGGTGGAGCTGGTATAGAGTCCGAAGCACGTTCAGCTGCAGCGCGATCCCCGCGGCTTGGCAATGGAGCACGAAGCCATTTATCACTCGCCACGCGTTCGGCATGAGTTGGATAGGGCTGACCCCGAACCAACTCACCATGGTAACGGCGAACGCGTGGAGAGGCAGCCGAGCCCCGGCGATGAAGGCATCGACCGGCCAGCAACACATCGTCACTGGCAACGGCGAATTGGCCCTAACCCCGGGACCCGGCAGCATGAGTTCGTACTCCTCCGGGATATGAAAAGAATCCCGGATCACTGCCAAGTCCTCCTCGCGCAGGATCGACACCGTCTCGTCCGCCTCCGTCGTCTCCCTCGCTGCGTTCTCCTCAAAGGACCTCCCCCTCCCGTGGACGATTCGCTCGGCTTGGTCCTCCGGGAGCTGCCGAACTCTATGAAGCCCGGTCAGCGGCCCTGGCAGTTGTCCAAACTCCCCCATTCGCTTCGGATCCTCCACAATCGAATCCTTGCCGAATACCTTCTTGCCTTTAGTAGGAGTCGAATCCTCGGCAACTTCGAGGGAGGGCTCGGACCAAGAGATCGACTCGGAGACAGAAGCAACAGACATAGTCTACGGAATAAACTAAGTATAAATTACCTTGAAAAGTTAGCTGCCTGAAAACTTCGCCGGAAAAACAAACGTCGACCACCGGAAGCTCTCGCTTAGCACAAATAATCGCCTGAGCAAAAGAGAAGAGAAGTGAGAAATGAGAGTGCGGGGTGGGGTTTTATAGAGAGGGGCATGCTAATCGAGGATAATGGGCGTGTACTACCGGCCCATTTACGCAAAACGACAAAAGCGACCTCAATCGTCGCCTTGTTTACCACACCAAACCGTACACTGAATTTAATGAGCATCCCATCTGACAGAAGCTCAGAGGTCACTGTTGTGCAATCTAGATGATCTAAACTAGACAAAAATTAAAAACATCGCAAGTGTACGAATCGTTTAGAGAAGCGTAGCGAAAAGCAAGGATCGATCCCACAAAGATTGTAGAAATTAACTTACTAACCAATAAACCAAAAATAAGAATCGTAAAGAATTGTTCTAAAGAGAAGGAGAAATTAAAAACTCTATCAAGTAGTTCTGAATCACAAATATTTATCAAGTAGTTGGGTTTTGATTTCCACCTGTAGTCAGTAATGCTAAGTCACCTTCTTCACTATTCTAGTTACTCATGTTCGTTCCTTTAAGGGCATGGTATCTACTCCTTAAAGTATTGTTTCCCTAGCCAAGAATTAGGCATGGTATCTACTTTAATTCGTTTCTTTCCTTAAGTATTTAGCATGGTATCTACTAAGTTGCACTTAAAGAAAACATAAGAACAATGGAAACGAACAAACACTCAAAGTTCTAGAAATTGGTATCAGATCTAGCTCCCTCAAGTTGATTAAACCAAGAACCCCTAAGGACTCCTGTGTTACAAGTTATGAGCACGAGATACGGGTCGTCTCAATATGCTCATATAACAGATTCAGATTTATAATACGCAAACTTGATAAACTCAGATTCTGTATGTCAGTCGACTTGCTGTCACCTCAGTCGACTGCCCTTAGAATTCTGAACAAATTTGATTATTATAAATCTATACCAATTCAATCAGATTTAATCAATAAGTACTAGAGTAGTATTCAGAAGAATAGAAGCATTACATAACTACGGTTTCAATCTACCCAACTATAAAATTAGTTCCACATAATTAAACTTTTATTGATTAGCAAATTCGAATACATGATTAACATAAAAGAACTAAAAAGAGGAGAAATAAACTGATGAAGTCCGGCAGATAGGTCGACTGGCTGTCACTCAGTCGACTACCTTGGTCCGTTCGGAGTACTTGATCTCCTCTCTCCTTCTTCGATGCTGATAGACTAATGCTCTTGGTTGATGTCTTGATGATTCTGGAACTCTGTGATTCGGCTGGTGGGAGAGCCCAAAATAATGCCTCTTGATTGATATTTATAGAACACGGCACGAGAATTAGGGTTTGCCACTTTTTCAGGAAAGTCCTCCTCTTTCCTTCTTTATTTGATCGGCAATTTATTTCTTTCTCTTTTCTTCTTTTCTTCCTTATCTGCTAACCACGTGCTCTTGCCATTCCCCAGTCTGTAGCTTTGATTTGTTGGAGAAGTTATTATTCGCATATAGCCCAGGGTTTGGATAGATTTGGATTTAGATGCGGATGGATCTTATCTTTTCACTCCGCCGCCTACCAGTCGACTGGAGTTGGAGGTAAGTCGACTGCACCGAACCCCAGCAAACTCTCTGTACGGTCGACTGGTGAAGAGCCAGTCGACTATTGCACTGCAGTTCCCTGTATATCATCCCCTCAGTCTGTATTAGTCTGGAATCTGCTTCGTTTTGCTGCTTTTGGTTGTTTCCTATGAAAAAGAGAAAAGAAGAGTAAAATACCACATATAGAGCATTTAAATGTCCAATTGCAATAAGATTATTGCTCTTAAATGTGAATAATCTTGAGTTCATCAGTCACCGCATTTAATAAACGTCCCATCTGTCAGAGTTGTCAGAAATTCAGAAGGCACACAGTTGATACAAACTTCTATGCCGAAAAACGACAAGTTACGGACCTCGGCACCAGCTGCCGAGCGTCCTTGACACCGACCCAGTTACGGGGGAGAAATGGTCCTCGGCACCAGCTGCCGAGCGCTCTTGACACCGACCCAGTTACGGGGGAGAAATGGTCCTCGGCACCAGCTGCCGAGCGCTCTTGACACCGACCCCGTTACGGGGAAAAATTGGACCTCGGCACCAGCTGCCGAGCGTTCTTGACACCGACCCCGTTATGGGGGAAAAATGGACCTCGGCACCAGCTGCCGAGCGTTCTTGACACCGACCCCGTCACTGGGGAAAAATGGACCTCGGCACCAGCTGCCGAGCGTTCTTGACACCGACCCCGTTACGGGGGAAAAAATGGACCTCGGCACCAGTTGTGAGCGTTCTTGACACCGACCCCGTTACGGGGAAAAATGGACCTCGGTACCAGCTGCCGAGCGTTCTTGACACCGACCCCGTTACGGGGGAAAAAATGGACCTCGGCACCAGCTGCCGAGCGTTCTTGACACCGACCCCGTTATGGGGGAAAAATGGACCTCGGCACCAGCTGCCGAGCATTCTTGACACCGACCCCGTTACGGGGGAAAAATGGACCTCGGAACCGGCTGCCGAGCGTTCTTGACACCGACCTCGTTACGGGGGAAAAATGGACCTCGGCACCGGCTGCCGAGCGTTCTTGACACCGACCTCGTTACGGGGAAAAATGGACCTCGGCACCAACTGCCGAGCGTTCTTGACACCGACCTCGTTACGGGGGAAAAATGGACCTCGGCACCAGCTGCCGAGCGTTCTTGACACCGACCTCGTTACGGGGGAAAAATGGACCTCGGCACCGGCTGCCGAGCATTCTTGGCACCGACCCCATTATAGGGGAAAATTTAGACCTCGGACCTCGCCCATGCTCACAATCACGCCGAGGTCCCTCTCCTCTCTGGAAAGAAGTGCCGAAAAGCCTGCAGACCTCGGTTCCCTAGTCATCGAGCTCTATAGGGGGTCGGGAAAGTGAAACAAGCTTGTGGCCCACACAACGGAGGAAAACGACCAACCCATCCACCAAGATATCGCGAAAAAGACAATTAAAAATTCGAAGGGATGGGGAAGAGCTCCTAAAAAGCTGTTGTAGGCTTGGAAAGCATCTTCTAGCTCCTAAACAAGCAATTGATGCCAAGAACAACCTTCTAAGACCCCCGAACGACGAGTTGACGCTTTGCGAAGATAAGAGGATGTTCCTGCAAAAACACCACATGACCATGAGAGCTCATGAGCAGCTCAGAGCCCAATCCACTTGGAAAATCACCTCACTACCCCCTCCAAGATTCAAAACCCTTCATCTGAACTCCGATACAACTCCGCTAGCCATTAAAATAGTTAAAATACTCCTCAAAGGCTGGTCAAGCTCATTCTTTAGGAGTGGGGGGCTCGTGATATGGCTAAAAATGGAGGTTAATCGGAACCGTCCAAATCGGGCACGAATCTTGGAACCAAGGGGTAAAACGATAATTTCACCTACCAACGGGGTCTGAGATGGGTACTGAGTCTCTTCATTAAAGACCCAATAACCCACAAAAGAATCCACTTCAATCGGGCACGGGTTTCAACGAGCAATAAAGCCCGATCAGAGGGATAGAATTAGGGTTTCTGATTAGATCCTAATCAACGACTCTGATTCATGCCTATCCATCCACTGGGAATTAGGGATTACATTCCCAATCTGTTTACAAGGAGTATATTCCTTATCAGATCACGGGGATTACATTCCTAATCCGTTCCCTAAGACGCCTATAAATATCCCCCATCCATCTCCATTAAGAGGTAATCAATCTTTCTCCAGTTTTAGCGCTCTTTCATAGTCTTCCTAGATTACTGACTTGAGCGTCGGAGGGTGCGTCGCCGGGAACAACCCCGGTGTCTCGCACTTTTTGCAGGTTTACGGCAGGTTTGACGGACAAACCCTGGTGGAACAGGTATACAGGTTTACTATTCAGTTTTCCTAAGAATCCACAAATACTATCTGTTTGCCCCCACACCAAATTTAGCGGTAACAAGCTCTATCTTCCGCATCCTCCTCATCAAACTCTGTACCGAGGAGTTCATTACACAACTCTATCTTATCAAAGTTTATATTACCAGTCATGGCCATCCCATCTATTGGAAGACCGGAGATCATCACTATATCCTGTAGCGTCATCATCATCTCTCCGACTGGTAGATGGAAGGTGTATGACTCTGGCCTCCCTTGCTTGACGAGTGCTGCAAGAAGTGTTCGGTCGAGTTTCACCTGACCCATCATACTGGTTCCGTAGAAACCGACCGGAACTAGGTACTCGACAATACATGGGTGCACCGTCATAGTCTCGTGAGTGCGGAAATTACACCTCCGCGTCGTCCCATCCCACACTGTCTCGGATCTGTGGTAGTCTTGCAAGGTGAGTTCACCATCATATATTGGTCCTGGATCTTTTTTTGCTGTCGAAGAGGATGCACCAACCTACACCAGCACATTGTAAGATTATTATTAGTGTAGTAACAATACCACTATATACAAAATTCACAATACAAATTAATAGTTCTCTTACTTCTGTGGAATGTTCACCCCGACCACTAACAGATGACCTTTTGGTTCCCCTCCTTCTAACCATTTCTCTGTAAGAAAGTTTGCATATATAAAACAATTTATTCACAAAAAAATGGCATATATATAGATACGAAACAAAATAAGCGAGACAACTGCAAAAACAACTTTCAAAAAATACCAAACTTTGCCATTTGGTCTAAATTGCCGCACACAAGCCACCGCAACTTGTAGAAGCGAGTTTGGACTAACGGTCTTCAAGAAACGGCCGTGTATCGCTTTCACTCTTGAAAAAAGAGCGAAATGCGATTCACGGACGTATATATCAAACCATGGGTGAGAACTTGCAACTATAGGTTGCTTTGGCTTGTGAGCGGCGAAAACGGCCTACTTGCAAAATTTTGTAATTTTTGAGCTATTTCTCTATTGAAAACTCGTTAAATACATAAAAAAATTCATAAAAAAACCACATAAATGATGGTAAAAAAAACTAAACTTTACGATTGGGTTGGGCTCCCCGCACACTTGGCAATGCAACTTGTACAAGTGAGTTCCGACTGACGGTTTGAAAGATACAGCCGTGTATCACTTTCACTCTTGAAAAAAGAGCAGAAAGTGATACATTGACGTAACTCGCAAACCGTGGGTCGGAACTTGCAACTACAAGTTGTGTTGGGTTGTGAATGGTTAGCCCGACCTACTACCACAGTTTCGTATTGTTTGGATTTCGTTTGAGCAGTTTTCTATTGAGTTCGTACTAAAAAGTTCCGAGGTATATAGAAGTTCTTTCATATATGCGACAGTACAACACAAACGAGATGTAAAAAATCCAAAATTTGGCCGTTACGTCTGGCACACCAGACACAAGGCAACGCAACTTGCAGAGGTGAGTCCCAACTCTTGGTTTGTATTATACGACTGTGTATCGCTTTATATCCATTTTATTGAATAAAAGTGATAAACGAACGTATCTTGCAACCGTGAGAGGAAAATCGCCACTACAAATTGTGTTGCCTTCTGTGCGGTGAGCCCGACCAAGTCGTAAAAATTTGGAATTTTTGGATCTTGTTTGTTTGCTTTTCCTATATTCTACAGCTACAACTAACACTACATTTACAAAAATATCGACAAAATATATACAACACACGCGATACAAAAATTGTACACTCTCTATATTGAAGACTACTACGCATAGTACAAAAAATCAAACTAAAAAAATGAAAAAATATTCAATAAATTAGCATAGTTCATTATACTAAATTGTGAAAAACTGACTACCTAGTCCAGAGAGAGAGAGAGAGAGAGAGAGAGAGAGAGAGAGAGAGAGAAAGAGAGAGAGAGAGATGTCGAAGATGTAAGGAGCCGCTGCTGTAGACGAACAAGTTGTAGAGTCTAGGGTTTCGAAGAATTTGTGCTAGGGTTCGGGTGAGTCGGGTGAGATTCCGGATTGGGTTAGGGTTTGGGATATTCGGGAGAGGGAGAGATAGATAGAGATAGATAGAGATAGATCGAGAAGAGGGGGAGATCGAGAAGAGTTTCAGATCGAGAGAGAGGAGGTTGGAGTAGAGCTAGGGTTTGGGAAATGGCTTTCGCGAGCTCCAGATAGAGAGAGAGAGAGTTTTCGAAGAATGAGGGAGATGGCGATCTGAGTATGTAAAAGTGTTCGGAAAAACACTTGTACATACCTAGGTCGTTGTTGGGAACAACGGCCTAAGTACAACTTTTTGCAAAAAATACTTCATGCCAAAAAAAATGCTAAGTTTGAAGCATTTTTTGGCGTGAAGTACCAAAAATGTCCCTCCGCTCTTACAAACTTTTAGTGGGAGCTTTGAGCGGGTTTCGATCTGAGCCGTTGATCAAGATCAGGAGCGATCCAACGACTCAGTATGCTGTTTTTCAACTCGGTGAAAACAAACCCGTTTTCAACCGAGCTTTTCTCTTTCAGAAGATATTGCACTAAACCGAGCAGAATGGAAAACCAAGATTCATGTAGCCGACCCAAACTAGTTGGGAAAAAGGCTTTGTTGTAGTTGTTGTTGTTGTATTATATATTGCTATAATATATTACTAGTATTTTTCACGTGCGATGCACGTTTTGATAAGAGTTGGAGAATTTTCACGTGCGATTTACATGTTAAGAAATAGTTTTGGAGTTGGACGTGCAACCACGTAATTAGGAAAAATATTTTGAAAGAAAAACTACAATTTGTACGTGCAATGCACGCGTTTATAAGTAGAATTTCTGAATTTGAGTTGTACGTGCAATATAAGTGTATGTTTAGTGTTAAAAAAATATTATAAAATTGTTTTTCAAGTGCGTTGCATGTTTTAAATAAGTAGAGTTTGTTTATTTGTTTGTTTTTGTTGTAATTAATGGGAGAGTTGGAGTTGCACGTGTAATGCACGGGTTTGTATGTTGACAAATGATAACCCCAACTCTCCCATTATAATATTAGAGATTATATATATTATTATATAATATATTATTATTATAATATATTGTTATATATAATAATAATAATAATAATAATAATAATAATAATAATAATAATAATAATAATAATTTTATGTATACACTATATATATATATATATATCATACTATTGTTATAAAAGATTATTATTTCATATATACTATTTTATATATACAATTGTTATAATATATTATAATCATTATTGTTACCGCTAAATCTGGTGTGGGGGTAAACAGACAGAATTTGTGAGTTCGAGGAAAAACCTGAATAGCGAAACCAAACCTGACCCGTCGTTGACTGATCGTTGACTCCCGCCGTTAACCTGCAAAAAGTGCGAGACACCGGGGGGGATCCCGGCGACGCACCCTCCGACGCTCAAGTCAGTAATCAGAAATGATTAAGAAAGAGCGTAAATTGAGAAAATACTGATTACCTCTTAATGGAGATGGATGGGGGGTATTTATAGGCGTCTTAGGGATCAAATTAGGAATGTAATCCCCGTGATTAGATAAGGAATATTCCTCGTAATCAGATAAGGCATGTAATCTGATAAGGTATATTCTCTGTAATCAGTTAAGGAATTTTAATCCCTAATCCCCAGTGAAAAGATAGATGTGAATCATGACCGTTGATTTAGATCTAATCAGGGGCCTTGATTGTATCTTGCTGGACCGGGCATGCAGCGGGTTGGAAACCCGTACCCGATTGACGTGGACCCGTTCATGGGTTATTGGGCTTTGAATAAAGACCCAGTTCCCATTTCAGACCCGTTGGTAGGCGAAATTACCGTTTTACCCCTGAGCTTTAAGATTCGTGTCCGATGTGAACGGTCCCGATTTAATCCTATTTTTAGCCATATCACGAGCCCCCCACTCCTAAAGACTGAGTTTGATCAGCCTTTGAGGAGTAGTTTACTGTTCTAATGGCGTACGGGATTTTATCGGTGTTCTTAAGGGAGTTCGGATCTTGTTCGGGGGTGTAACGGTGTTATTCTGGGCTTGTAAAATTCCCAAAAATACCCTCAGAATTTTCTGGATTTTTGGTGATTTTTCCAGATTTTTCTGAATTTTTTCTCATTTTTTTGAATTTTTTATTCATTTTCCGGATTAAATAATTAATTATCAAAAATATTAATTAATTATTCTAATTTAATAATTATTTTCTCAGAATTTAAAAATAATTTTTTCTGAATTAATAATTATTTTTAGAATTTTTAATTAATTTTTTCGATTTTTTAATTATCTTTTCGGATTTTTTAAATAAAAAAACAATTAAATAAATAAATAAATAATTTAAATATTACCTAGACACGTGGCGCGTTTCTGATCGTCCATCATGATCAGATCCGCGCGCATCGTGAGGCAGATCACGATCGGGACACGTGGCGCGTTTCTGGCCGTCCATCATGATCAGATCTGCGCGCATCGTGAGGCAGATCACGATCGGGACACGTGGCGCGTTTCTGGCCGTCCATCATGATCAGATCTGCGCGCATCGTGAGGCAGATCACGATCGGGACACGTGGCGCGTTCCTGAGCGTCGATCGTGTCACGACGCGAATTTTGAGACGATCGGACGGATCGTGTGGGTTGGCTGATTTTTTCTCCATATAAGAGGATCGGTGCCATGCGCAAGCTCGGCAAAAGGTGGCCGAGGTCCACGAGGACGACACGTGGCGAAGTCAATGTTTGACTTTTTTTTTTTTTCTTTTTTTTTGCGCGCTGGCTTTTTCTTCCTCTTCTCCTTCTCTGTTCTTCTCTTCTTTCTTCTTTCGTCTTCTTCTCCGAGTGTACCCTCCCGCCGCCTCCTGCTCTCTCTCTCTCGTATCTTTTTCTCCTCCGTCTTCGACTCGACATTGAAGTAAGCTCCGACGAAGGAGCTTGGCGACGGGGTCTGGAGCTCGAAGGTGGAGTTTGGCATGGCGAGGGATTCGTCACAGCCACGGCGAGGGAGCTCGTTGAAGGTGGCGAGGCCAAGGCGGGAGGCGAGCATGAAGTTTGGCAGCGAAGGAGGCAAGCTGGAGTGAGCTCGATGACGGAGACAGTTCGACGAGTAGCTGCGCATGGGTTCGACGAGTGGCTTTGAATCTTTGGAGACGGTTCGACGAGTAGCTTCGGTCGCATGTGCTGACGACGAAGGCCGTGGTCGGTGCTGGTCGAGCTCCGACGAAGGGTGGCTCATCGAGGGTGGAGCTGCAAGTTGAAGGTGAACTTTGGAGCTCGGATACGAACGGGACTCAAAGCACGTGCTCTTGGAGTCGAGGTTGGAAGCTCGTCGAAGGAGACGACGGAGCTCATGGTGATGGCGTTCGGAGCTCGTCATTGGGCTCGGAGCTCGGAGGTGGTAGTCGGAAGTGGAGCTCGGCATGGCGTGGAGCTCGCGGAGGCGTAGAGGCCATGGCGGAGCTTTGTCGTCGGAGCTTCAAATCTCGACATTGACGGGGTGGTGCCGAGCTCTGGGATCGACGAAGGAGGAGCTCGAGAAGCTCGTGCTTTTTATCGGAGCTGGCGATGGCGTTGGGGGCTCAACGGCAGCTTGAGGATGAGCGGTCTTGGAGTTTGGAAGCGAGGTGAATGTTGGAGCTTGAGTTCGGTATAAGACAAGGTCGGTCGAGGGGCTCGCAGAGGCCATGGCGGAGCTTGGAGGTGAGCTGTGAGCTCTAATGGCGGCGAGCTCGAAGCTCGAAGCTCGTCGAGGGAAGAGCTCGAAGCTCGGAGCTTCCGGAGTGGGAGCTCGGTTCGATGGCGATGGAGCTCGCGTAGGGGGAGCTCGGCGATGGTTGCGGTGATGGAGGTCCAGTTCGCTGACGGAGCTCATGCCACGGCGAGACTCGGCTATGGAGTTGGAGAATCGAGCTTGGGACGAAGCTTTTGGAGTTGGGTCTCTTCTTTGTTGGTTTTGTTTTTGGTTTTGGCGCCAGGAGCATGGAGAAGGAGAGGCGACGTGGCAGCGGGGGTTTGGTTTGGGTTTGGGTCCCCTTAATGGGCCCGAACCCGGCCCCTTGTGGTTTTTTTTTTTTTTTGTGTTGCTTGTGGGTCGGTGCTGAGAGTGTTCCGAACTCAATTGTGCCGAACTCAAATGTGCCGAACTCAAGCCCGTAAAACGGTCGGTGGCAAGAACGCTCGGCAGCGGGTGCCGAACTCAACTGGTGCCGAACTCAAATGTGCAGAACTCAAATGTGCCGAACTCAAGCCCGTAAAACGGTCGGTGGCAAGAACGTTCGGCAGCGGGTGCCGAACTCAACTGGTGCCGAACCCAAATGTGCCGAACTCAAATGTGCCGAACTCAAGCCCGTAAAACGGTCGGTGGTAAGAACGTTCGGCAGCGGGTGCCGAACTCAACTGGTGCCGAACCCAAATGTGCCGAACTCAAATGTGCCGAACTCAAGCCCGTAAAACGGTCGGTGGCAAGAACGTTCGGCAGCGGGTGCCGAACTCAACTGGTGCCGAACCCAAATGTGCCGAACTCAAATGTGCCGAACTCAAGCCCGTAAAACGGTCGGTGGCAAGAACGTTCGGCAGCAGGTGCCGAACTCCAATGTTGCCTGCAGATTTCTTCTTGATATTCCCGGTGCTACGGAGGTCGGCTCGGGGCGTGCGACCCCTTGTTTCGAAGCTAATTCGAAGATCTACAACTTCTCTTCAGGAGTGGGATGAAGATTCACCCTCCTTCATGGTCAAAATAGCCCCGCAACATCCTGGTCTTCATGAAGTTGGGGAATGTTTTTGGTTTTGGGGATTTTGGAAGAGGAGCTCCACTCCTAGGGACGGAGAAGCTGCACTAGGAAGACCCTTGTGCTAGGAAGACCCGTCCTGTGAGCAGAGCGAAGAACTTGGCTCTAGAAGAGAGCCGTTTGTGAGAGGAGGAACTCTAGGAGAGAGTTGTGCTTCGAACTCGCCGAGGAGGTCCGCTTTGGAGGCGGGTGGAGTGAAGAGCTCGGCTCTGGGAGAGAGTCATTTGGAAGACGAGTTTTGAGGAGGAACTCTTGGGGAGAGTTGTGCTTCGAACCTGTTGAGAAGAATGCTCAGCAGCTGGTGCCGAACTCTAGCCCGTAAAACGATCGGTGACACGGGTGTTCGGCGGATGATGCCGAGCTGAATTGGTGCCGAACTCAAGCCCGTAAAACGGTCGGTGGCACGGGTGCTCGGCGGATGATGCCGAGCTTAATTGGTGCCGAACTCAAGCCCGTAAAACGGTCGGTGGCACGGGTGTTCGGCGGATGGTGTCGAGCTTAATTGGTGCCGAACTTAAGCCCGTAAAACGGTCGGTGGCACGGGTGTTCGGCGGATGATGCCGATCTGATTTGGTGCCGAACTCAAGCCCGTAAAACGGTCGGTGGCACGGGTGTTCGGCGGATGATGCCGATCTGATTTGGTGCCGAACTCAAGCCCGTAAAACGGTCGGTGGCACGGGTGCTCGGCGGATGATGCCGAGCTTAATTGGTGCCGAACTCAAGCCCGTAAAACGGTCGGTGGCACGGGTGCTCGGCGGATGGTGCCGAGCTAGAATGGTGCCGACCTCAAGCCCGTAAAACGGTCGGTGGCACGGGTGCTCGGCGGATGGTGCCGAGCTAGAATGGTGCCGACCTCAAGCCCGTAAAACGGTCGGTGGCATGGGTGCTCGGCGGATGGTGCCGAGCTAGAATGGTGCCGACCTCAAGCCCGTAAAACGGTCGGTGGCACGGGTGCTCGGCGGATGATGCCGAGCTGAATTGGTGCCGACCTCAAGCCCGTAAAACGGTCGGTGGCACGGGTGCTCGGCGGATGGTGCCGAGCTAGAATGGTGCCGACCTCAAGCCCGTAAAACGGTCGGTGGCAAAAACGCTCGGCAGCGGGTGCCGGACCCCAGATTTTGCCTGCAGAGTTCTTCTTGATGTTCCCGGTGCTGCGGAGGTCGGCTCGGGGCGTGCGACCCCTTGTTTCGAAGCTAATTCGAAGATCTACAACTTCTCTTTAGGAGTGAGATGAAGATTCACCCTCCTTCATGGTGAAAATAGCCGGAGAATATCCTTGTACACATGAGGTTGAGGAGTGTTTTGGTCGTGGGGATTCTGGAAGAGGAGTTCCACTCCTAGGTGGCGGAGAAGCTGTGCTGGGAAAACCCTTGTGTCAGGAAGACCCTTGTAAGAGCCGTGGGAAGACCCATCCTGTTCGGGGAGAGGTCCGTCTGGGAGGCAAGCGGAGTGAAGAGCTCGACTCTGGGAGAGAGCCGTTTGTGAGACGAGCTTGAGGAGCGACCCAAGGAGAGAGTGGTGAGCTTCGAACTCGTTGAGAAGAGGTCCGCTTTTGGAGGCGAGCGGAGCGAGGAGCTTGGGTCTAGGAGAGTGCCATTTGTGAGACGAGCTTGAGGAGCAACCCTAAGAGAAAGTTGTGGGCTCCGAACTCGTTATTTAAGTGAGGGAATCAACGGTTGTGGGAGCAATTCCGAATGGCGAACTACCCCTAGCTCGCTTAGGAGCGAACTTGCGGAGTAGAGTCGAACCAAGTGTTGGACTCCGAACCATTCAACGGCTGTGGGAGCAGTTCCGAATGGCGAGCTACTTCTAGCTCGCTTGGGAGCGAACTTGCGAAGTAGAATCGAGCCAAGTGTTGGACTCCGGAACCATTGTCAGATTAAGGGCGTGGGAGCAATTCCGAATGGTGAACTACCCCTAGCTCGCTTAGGAGCGAGCTTGCGGAGTAGAGTCGAACCAAGTGTTGGACTCCGTACCATTCAACGGCTGTAGGAGCAATTCCGAATGGCGAGCTACCCCTAGCTCGCTTAGGAGCGAACTTGCGGAGTAGAGTCGAACCAAGTGCTGGACTCCGGAACCATCGTAAGGTTAAGGGCGTGGGAGCAATTCCGAATGGCGAACTACCCCTAGCTCGCTTAGGAGCGAGCTTGCGGAGTAGAGTCGAACCAAGTGTTGGACTCCGTACCATTCAACGGCTGTGGGAGCAATTCCGAATGGCGAGCTACTTCTAATTCGCTTAGGAGCGAACTCGCGAAGTAGAATCGAGCCAAGTGTTGGACTCCGAAACCATCGTTAATTTATGAGGCGTAGGAGCAATTCCGAATGGCAAACCACTTCTAGTTCGCTTAGTAGCGATCTTGCGAAGTGGAATCGAACCAGGTGTTGGACTCCGAACCCGTTGCGATGAGGTCCGCCTGAGAGGTGTGCGGAGCAAAGAATTCGGCTCTGGAAGAGAGCCATTTAGGAGAAGAGTTTGGGGAGCGACTCTAAGAGAGAGTTGTGCGCTCCGAACTCGTTGAGAAGGGGTCCGCTCCGAGGTGAGCGGAGTGGAGAGCTCGGCTCTGGAAGAGAGCCGTTTGGGAGAAGTTTGGGGAGCAACTCTAGGGAAGAGTTGTGCGCCCCGAACTCGTTGAGAAGATGTCAGCAAGTTATGGGAGCAGCCATGTAGAAGAAGCTGGACTCCGAACTCACCTTTTAGCGAGTCGTGACTCGGAGAGATAGAGATGAAGCGAGAGCAACAATTTCCAATGAAAAACATAAGGTTTTATTGAAATAAGCTAAGTGGCTGCTTCAATAGAGCGTGCCGTTATTACATGTTGTTGGCCGGGTTACAAGCATCGGCCTTATTGAAAATCAAGATCCTACTTCTATGATAGGGTGAAGGCCTCTCGAGAGGAGCTGGGAGGTTCTGAGTCTTGAAGCTCGGAGGGCCTTTCCGTTCGTTCGTTGGTTCTTCAGGGGAGAGGCTCGGCTCCATCGCTTTGGATGAACTTGGTCAGGTGTCCCCGCTGTATGAGTTCTTCGATCTCCTCCTTGAGAGCTCGACAATCATCCGTGTCGTGGCCGTGGTCCCTGTGAAAGCGGCACCACTTATCTTTGTTCCTCTTCTTTCCAGGTGTGTTCATTCTAGGGGGAGCGCGGAGTAGCCCTTCCTTGTCCACTTCCATGAGAACTTCTGATATATTGGCAACGAGGGGGGTGAACTTCTCAAACCGAGGAGTTGGGCGATGCTGTCCACTATTGTCCTTCTGGGATTTTTGGGACCCCTCTTCGCTCGTGTTCTTCCGTTTGTTCCCGGAAGATGTCTCCTCAAAGCCCGGGAAATTCTCGGCTTCTTCGGCCCGAATGTACTTTTCACACCTGAGAAGGAGGTCGGCAAAGTTCTGTGGAGGCTTCTTAGCAAGAGAGGAACGGAGGCTGGAATTGAAGACATTGGATTGGAAGGCGGCCGTTGCGACGGATTGGTCGAGGGAAGCTATGGATCTGGCTTCAGCTGTGAACCTCTTCACGTAATCCCTCAATTTCTCCCCTTTCTTCTGGTGGAGGTGCAATAAGGAGATGCTGGTCTTGTCAGCCCTTCGGCTGCTTACAAAATGGGTGACGAAGAGAGTCTCAAACTGCTCGAAGGAGAATATTGATGCTGGGGCGAGGCGAGAGTACCATTCTCGAGCCGGGCCCTTAAGAGTTGCAGGAAAAGTTTTGCAGAGGAGGGCATCGGAAGCTTGGTGGAGGAGCATCAGAGTCTTGAAGCTCTCGATGTGGTCAACGGGGTCAGTCTCCCCGGTGTAACTTTCGAACTGGGGAGGTTTGAAACCGAAAGGCACAGGGGCATCCACTATGGCTCGGGAGAAAGGGGGTCGGCTAGGACGTAGGGTCCTCCCCCTTGCTCCTCTTCTCGGTTGATCTGACCCAGTTGTCTTTCTACTTCATGAAGGCGGCGGTACATGGCGTCATCCCTCTGACGGTAATCTGCCGAGCCTCGAGACTCGTCTTCGTATGAGGGAGAGCGAGGGCTGCGGCGACGGTAGCTTTGGGAGCGATGAGGACTTGGGGTACGCCGGGGGTTGGTAGGAGCAGGACGAGGAGAGGGAGACTGTTGGCGAGGGCTCCGGACCGGAGGAGGAGATGGAGGCTTGGGTGCGTTGGTGTTGGGACGGTTGTTGAGAGCTTGTAGGATGGTCGCTTGGAACTGCTGGAACTCGGCACGCGTGATGGGTGCCTCATTGTCCCTGGGATGTTGCCGACCTGCAGGGGAGTGTGGCCTTCTTCGGTAGTGCACGGGAGATTCTTTCCGACCCCTTCGATTAGGGGTCCTCCTATACTCCTGGCGGTGAAGGTACCGCTCATCCGGACGGTGCTGGCGGGAGGTTCCCTCTCGCTTCCGCTTCTCCTCCAGATGACGGCGAAGATCCACGTCCTTCTGCCGATTTTGAGGATTGTGTGAGGCCATGGAATCTGTAGAGGCATTGTGTATGGAGACGCGGTCTTGGTGGAGGGGTTGCTTTCCGCGGGAGCCCCCCGGACCGGCATTCTGAGGTCCGGTAGGAGCCTTCGGGGGTTGTTGATTCTGAAGGGGCTGATCTTGCTGAAGAGGGTCTTCCGTCTGAAGCGGAGGTCGTTCTTGCTGCGGAGCGGGTTGGACGGGGACTACCTCTTGCTGATCGGCGGGGTTGGGTCCACGGTTGGACCCTCTGGATCTTACTTTCCTAGGAGGCATGGCTGGAGAAGATCTGACCAACGGGAAGAGGAGGGGCTGCTATTCGTATGTTTCCCACAGACGGCGCCAATCTGTTACCGCTAAATCTGGTGTGGGGGTAAACAGACAGAATTTGTGAGTTCGAGAAAAAACCTGAATAGCGAAACCAAACCTGACCCGTCGTTGACTGAT
This sequence comes from Hemerocallis citrina, assembly GCA_017893485.1. Classification (NCBI taxonomy): domain Eukaryota; kingdom Viridiplantae; phylum Streptophyta; class Magnoliopsida; order Asparagales; family Asphodelaceae; genus Hemerocallis; species Hemerocallis citrina. The sequence continues at coordinate 292,500,221 of CM030359.1, forward strand.
CGTTGACTCCCGCCGTTAACCTGCAAAAAGTGCGAGACACCGGGGGGGATCCCGGCGACGCACCTTCCGACGCTCAAGTCAGTAATCAGAAATGATTAAGAAAGAGCGTAAATTGAGAAAATACTGATTACCTCTTAATGGAGATGGATGGGGGGTATTTATAGGCGTCTTAGGGATCAAATTAGGAATGTAATCCCCGTGATTAGATAAGGAATATTCCTCGTAATCAGATAAGGCATGTAATCTGATAAGGTATATTCTCTGTAATCAGTTAAGGAATTTTAATCCCTAATCCCCAGTGAAAAGATAGATGTGAATCATGGCCGTTGATTTAGATCTAATCAGGGGCCTTGATTGTATCTTGCTGGACCGGGCATGCAGCGGGTTGGAAACCCGTACCCGATTGACGTGGACCCGTTCATGGGTTATTGGGCTTTGAATAAAGACCCAGTTCCCATTTCAGACCCGTTGGTAGGCGAAATTACCGTTTTACCCCTGAGCTTTAAGATTCGTGTCCGATGTGAACGGTCCCGATTTAATCCTATTTTTAGCCATATCAATTATATATATTATTATTATTATTATAAATTTTTATATATATAATTATAATATATTATTATTAATTATATATTATTATAATTATTTTATATTATTATATATATGTATATTATTAAATATTTTTATTATAATAAATTATTTTATATTATTATATATCAGTATGTATATATCAATGTGTATGTATGTATATAGGGCTGTTCATACTTTGGTTAAAACCGATTACCGAACCGAACCGAACCGAAATTTACCAATTTGGTTCGGTTTTTCGGTTTTTCGATTCGGTTTTGATCAAATCGGAGTTTTTTTAGAGAGTTCGGGTCGGTTTTTGGTTGGTTTCTAAATAAACCGAACCGAACAAAAAATCGTATTTTTTTTGGACGAAAATAAATTCTACCCCCAGGATCTAGGAAAAACGGGATCTAACGGCTAAATCTAAATGACTTCTCAACTTCTCTATTCTTTGTGTAATGCTCTGATTTTTCAATTTATGAAAAATTATTTATTTTGCACGTAGTGTGCACGTACAATATTTTTGGTAAATATTTTCATCATGATGAGTATAGATATTTAAATATGTGCCTTTAATTATTTTTCTATAAAGACTTCTTTCAATTAGACAAAAAGCCTTTTCTTTAAAAGCCCAAAGTTAATTTAATTTATTATTTTTATAATAATTATTTTGGCCCATAAACTAAAGCCCATGGACTATTTTTTATACAACTTGTCATGTAGAATACAATTTAAAGACTATTTTATTTTTATACAAAAATTTAATGTACAATTTTTGGGCCTAGTTGCATGCACGTGCACTACACGTACACGTGCAATATGCACTTTTTCAACTAGGCCGGTTGTAATCTTTTTTGGAGGGAAATGAAAATTGTAATGGTGATCATGGTGTGGTGGTTACTTGGTTGTGGGTAGTTATTACAACTCCTACTTTCATCTTGACCCTCCATCTTACAACCAACCAATTGATCCTAGCCCTCCATTCTCCTTAATTTTTAGTATAAATACCCCCCCACCCCCCCCCCCCCCCCCCCCCCCCCCCCCCATGGCTAGTTATTCTTGTGTAAAATTATTCTCTTCCAAACCTATAGTTCAATTATACTATCTAGTAGTAATTTTGTGAGTTAAAAGATTGAGAGTGTGTGGGATCTTTGCTTGCAACTAGAAGAGGGGAGGCCGGCATTCATCAAGAGGGAGCTCGGCTTGGGTGTGCTTGGAAGGCTTGTGCGCACGTGTTCAAGGAGGAGCCATTCGTCGCAAGGACATTCGTCTAGGGATTTGCTAGTTGTAATTTTTCTCTCCATACAAGGTGGGTAAATTTTCCCTATTTCTAACATAGAAATGCATGCTAGATTTAATTATCAAAATAATGCATGAAAATGATTAATAAGAATGCACATTTAATTGAAAAGATGATCTCTAATTGATTAAATTGTTGATATGCAAATTATGTGTGTTGCTATTAGTAAAATTCAAGATTGTGTGCAATAATAATGTGGTTATAAGTTGTGTGAAGAAACCTTTGTTAGTAGCATGAAAAATTATGTGCAAAAAAATTAGTATACCTACTATGTCACTTTTATGTGCTAAATTGGAAACTTTGTATGGCGTGGTAACGAATAAATTAAGATGTAATTTTTATGTTTGGAAAATGAATAAGAATAGAGAATTAGTATAGAGATTGATGAAATTATAATGTCAAAAAAATGTATTAGTAGTATGTCACATTAACCAAATTGTATGGTAGAAATGTGTCAATTATGGAGAAAATTGTGTTTAATTATTCAAGAGATTTATTTTCATCTACTGGAATAAAATTCATGATGGAAAACGATTAATTCGAATTTTTACAGTATATTAGTAAGAACAATGTGAAATGCAATTCGATGAACGTCGAAATGTTCTAAATAACAGAGAGTATGGATTAAATGAAATTCGAATTATACTATAGCCAACCTGAGCACGTAGCTCAAGTGGTCAGAGCGCGCGGTTGGGTTCTCTCAAGTCACTGGTTCGACTCTTGAGAATATCATCTTTTATGGGTGTTTACTTTTAAATCCGATCAGTACTGAAGCCGAGAGCATTTAATGCTCTCAGCCGTAATTATACCACTTAGCACATTCGGCCTAGTGGCTTGTGCTGTTGGCTGTGTTCTCTGGGGTGCTGGGTTCGAATCTTGCCCTCGGCAAGATTGAAAAACAATTTTTTTTGGGGTTTTTTAATTGTCAAAAAATTATGAAAAAAAATATGACTATTCTTCTAAAAATATATGAGACTTTATAAAAATAATTTGGGGATTATTTGCATGAAATAAAACATGATTTGAGAAGAAAATGTGTAAATAGAACTATGGTTCTATATTTTTATGGTTGTGAAATTATATCTTGCAAAAATGATTTGAAATGAAGGATTAGAAGATTAATGTGGCAAAAAGAAATTATATTGTTGTGATGTGATGCAAATTATTCTCATTTGAGAATAGTGTGAGAATTATGAAGTGTAAAGGTTCACTTTTGATTGAATAATTAGTGATGTGGGTTTTTAATGTGAAAATAACATTTCATAAGTTACATGATGAATAATTGAGTTTTATAGCTATGGATTATTTGAACGAATTAGAAATCATGATTGGAAAAGAGAAATACTTTTGAGTATGACAAATCAACAAATGAATTTATGAGAGGAAATACTCAAATTGGAAATTGTGAATTTGAAATTGAAACAAAAGAGTAGCTAAGTCTCCCCCGGCATTTGGAAAGAAATGAAATGAAATATTGAAATGAAAGACCAAGGTTGATCATGTGTGAATAAATGAATAAGTCCGGTTTAGTGGAGAGGCTAACTCTAGAGCTTTGATTTTGTTCATGATTCTAATAAAAACTAAGGATTAGTGCATAGTGAAGACGTGATGAAAGTGAGAGAAAAACACGAGTATGAGAACTAGAGTTACGGTGCGGGTGTGTGAGCCACAGAATGCATGCTTGATGAGTCAAGACATGGCGTGGGCACAACTCAGTAATGATCGGACTTTAGCCATGCTTGTGGGATGTTTGGTGACTGCAAGAGGATCGTGTGCCATGAAGGAGGCTGAATTGCCACAGAATGCATGCTTGATGAGTCAAGACATGGCGTGAGATTCCCCTCCAGATTTTCTGTACACGAGCTTGTACTCATAGATCATCTAGGATACTCACCGTAGTTACAGTAGTAGATTAAGTCATGGCGAGGGATTGAACCCTACAAAGATGAAGAACGATTAAGAGGCTTGCCCTCGGACCTATGTAGTATGGGATGCATAGAATCCGAACAAGTACGCATTAGTGTCATGTACTATAAATAAATGCATTAAGGACTAAGTGCACAATCACAACACGACATCAATAGGGTAGTCCCTTTAGTTTGATATGTGACAAGTTTGTGTTTGCTAAATATGGAAAATAAGTTATACTATTTCCGGCATAGAGAGGATGGCCGTGTATAATGATCGTTGGTTGAATAAACTGACGTACCCACAGTCTTATATGCAGGTAAATGGCTTGATAAAGATTAAAGAGGAACAAATGCTTAAAGATTATTCAATGTTGTTGTACATTTGTTTCGTTGTTGTAAAGTTTACTTCCGGTGTGCAATGTAAAGTGTAATGTAATCATGTAAATTCTGATGTAAAGTGAAAAGTTCAAATTTCCTTGTAAAATTGTACTAAAGAAAGCGGAAAGATCCTGTAGAACATCTCGAATTCAGTGTATTTGGGATTCGGGGTATTACAGAGTGGTATCAGAGCCACGCTTTCCACACTTGTACAAATTTATAAGGAACGACACCCTAGAAGTAGACATTAGAGTGTGTGTTTGAGTCTAGAGATTTAAATGTATGTGACTTACATTTGTGTTGCTCTAAGACTTATGCTTCTTCCCCTCTTTCTCTAAGATGGCTGATCGCTTCGACCCTGCTGGAGACGACGACTGGCATATCATTGAGGAAGAGTACCATCCTGGACAGGCAGATTCCGAGGACGTGTACTACCCAGGGCAAGCAGATTCTGACGGAGAAGAATGGCCTGAATCCCGAGAGATCACCCCACCTCTGAATTCATCTGATGATTCTTCTGACGAAGAAGAAGAACCAGTTCCAAATAGTCTTCTGACTTCTCTTCAGACGCAGGTAGAAACACTGCGAGAGAGAGTCGGATTATTGGAGGCTCAGCTGGCAAAGTGAAAGGACGACTATTCTGTTCTCAGTCATCGTATATGGGAACTCGAGAAGAGGAAGAATCTGACAGTTGTGCTGAAGGATGAAGTTGATGAACTATGGGGAGAACTTCGAGAAGCGAAGAGGAACCGTCGGAGTTAGACTGTTGTAGCTTCTACTATTTTCATTCTGATGTCAAGAAATATTTTCAATTCGAATGTATAAAGTTTGGAATTTAATGAAATGCAAGTTGATTTAAAATTCATGTCTTATACTTCGAGTTTAATGGATCTTTTGCATCAGAATATGTCGAGAAGAGGAGCTAGAAATGGGGAAGGTCTGGATCTGGAAACGGAACTTGCGAGGGTCTATCAGATGCTCAACGCCGTGGCTTTGAATCAGAACCAAGGAAGGGGACCTGCGAATCCGGTGCCCGAAGCGATTAAACTCGTGGAATCGTTCAAGCGAAGGAAGGGAACCAAGGAAGGTGAACTCTATCAAAGAGGTTGCTGTTGAGTTTTACAATGAGTATAAAAGAAAACTTGATCCAGTCACGACCACTTCATCCTCTTGTAACACTTCTAATACTTCATCTACTTTTGGTTCAGAAAGTACAACTATTTATAAACAATCTTACAAGAGATATACGAAAGAAGCTGGAGGTGGAGATTTTAAATCTGAATTGGATAAGTACTTGGCAGAAGAATGTGAGGATGAAGAAGAAGAATTTCAAATCTTGATTGGTGGAGGAAACATGAAATCAGATTTCCGATTCTTGCTCAAATGGCGAGAGATGTTTTGGCTTTCCCTATTTCAACCGTTGCTTCAGAATCATTATTTAGCACCGGCAGACGTATACTTGATTCATTTAGGAGCTCATTGACTCCTAAACTAGTGCAAGTGCCTGTGTGTGCACAAGATTGGTTACGGTCTGATATTCGACCAATTTGTGTGGAGGAAGATTTGGAACAACTTGATAGGATTGAAAATGGTAATCTGCTACTCATTGTTAATATTGTAATTTGTAGACATTGATTAAAATTTATTTATTAACTAATTGCTTGTTTTACTTTAAAACATAAATATCAATGAATGGAGGAACAGAACCCACAATTGTTGATATTTAAGTGAGATTCTTTTCATTTTTTTCTTTCTTATAGTGAAGTTATATTATTTCTAAATTTTGTCTTATATTCATTCGTATATTATATTTTCATTTTTTAGGGGTTCGTGGTTTGGAGGATTTGATAGTTCGATTGGTGGTGGTTCACATTGTGAGACAAATCAGTATGACAGTATCATTCTATTTTATGTTTGGTTTACTGTTAACCATGACTTTATTATGCTATAGTAGTTTACTAGTCTGTTATATTCATGTGATTGTGAGTTTTCTTCTTCGTTGGATAACTTGGTTTCTAATTTTACAAGTGATGCTGAGATGGATTATGTTTTTGAAGTTGCACACTATGAATCATTTATTTAATGATTTGTAGGAGTGACTTGTGATGAATTAATCCTAACTAAGCTTTATTTTTCCTCATTGTTTATAAGTGATGATGAGATGGATTATGTTTCTGAAGTTATGCACTATGATTTAATGTTTAATAGGAGTGACTAGTGATGAAATAATCCTATCTGAGCTTTACGATTGTTACTTCACTGAATTTTGTTAAATTCAAAGCATGATGACTGATGAGATAGATTGTTACTTCACTGAATGTCGTCGGTTTGAATATACTTGAATAGTATGTTATGGCTCAATCTAATAGTAAAAATTTCGGTACGTGCAGGTTTGATAATTATCTGGCACATTTTTGGTTTGAGTCTTTGGCTAATTGGCTCTTTACATAGAGAAAGATTTAATGTCATACATAGATACTAAATTTTTTGCTTGGAGTCTTTGGCTCTTTACATTTTGCACTTGCACAAGCATTTTGTATTTGACAACTCAATCCTGCACATACTTGAATAGACATGTAGATTAAGAGTTAGCAACAAAATAATCAATCAATCATAACTTGTTACAACTGTATAACTGCACTTGCATAATCACTTGCACAAGCATTTTGCACTTGACAACTCAATCCTGCACATACTTGATACTTGAATAGACATGTGGATTAAGACTTAAGAGTGCATTTTGCACTTGCAAAAGCACTCAAGCAGAGCTGCTGCAGTCTGCACTGCAGAGGAGTGGAACTGTATAACTGCACTTGCATAATTTCCATTTTGCACTTGCACAAGCTTTTTGCCATTTGACAACTCAATCCTGCACATACTTGAATGGACATGTACATTAAGATTTAGCAACAAATAATCAATCAATCATAAAGACATGCACATACTTATATTATTCTGATGAGTATACTTGAATAGTCTGTATAGTGGAGAACACTTGAATAGTCTGCACATACTTGAATAGCCACTGAGTTTGATAGGAAATGGAATTTATATGTAATTTTGATGAGTATACTTGAATAGTCTGTATAGTTGATTGTTCAAAATTCGGTTGAGTTCGGTATTCTGCTAACATAGTACAGAGTACATTTTCCATTGCTCAAAATTTTCTTTGACTAATACAACAATTATGTCATTGAAGTTGCAATTTCTCCTTATTTTTTAAAAGTGATGATGAGATAGATTATGTTTCTGAAATTGCACACTGATTCTTTGATGATTTAATTAAAGATTTGTAGGAGTGACTAGTGATGAAATAATCCTATCTGAGCTTTATGATTGATTGATTATTTTGTTGCTAGCTCTAAAGTCTTAATCTACATGTCTATTCAAGTATGTGCAGGATTGAGTTGTCAAGTGCAAAATGCATGTGAAAGTGCAAAATGCAAATTATTTGAGTGCAGACTAAGATATGATTTGAGTGCTTGTGTGAGTGCAAAATGCACTCTTAATCTACATGTCTATTCAAGTATCAAGTATGTGTGCATGATTGAGTTGTCAAGTGAAAAATGCATGTGCAAGTGTTTATGCAAGTGCAGTGCTAACAGTTTCACTCCTCTGCAGTTGTGCAGGTGATTATGCAGCTATGCTTGAGTGCTTGTGCAAGTGCAAAATGTAACAAGTATTATAAAAACGTGTAATTTTAAATTGTAAATTGTAACCCTATATAATTGTATTCATTTGTAACTTATAAATTCTAATGTACTGAATATTGAATAATGATTTTTTCATTCAAAATCACATGTAAAATTCAAAATTGAACAACTTCTAAAAAGTTCGGTTAGTTCGGTTATTACCTGAACCGAACCGATAAAATTCGGTTCGGTTCAAATCGAATTTTATCAGTTTCGGTCTGGATTTCGGTTTCAAATATACCAAACAAAAAATTTCGGTTCGGTTCGGTTCGGTTTTGCACCGATGAACATCCCTACTCATGTAGCACAAGCCGCCCCAACTTGTAGAAGTGAGTTTCGACTCACGGTTCGAGAGATACGGCCGTGTATCGCTTTTGCTTTAAATAAAACCAAATAAAGCGGTACACGGCCGTATCTCTCATACTGTGACTCAAAATTTGCTTCTACAACTTGGGGTAGCTTGTGTAACGTGAATTGGACCAATAGTATTGCTATTTTTCGTTGCCATTTGTGCATTTTTTCCCACATTTTTGTTTTATTTATTGATGATAGATAAATGGATGTAACTCGTATCAACTAAGCTTAAATTTTTGGTTCATCGATAAATGGATAGAGCGAGGCGACCGGGAAGCCCTTCTGGTAGCGCTAGTTCCGCACCAATTACAGAGGTAACATTGATTATTATTATTAGTTTTAAATACGAATATGTAACATTGTCTCAATAATGACAACATTTATCTTTGTTCGTGTAGGTTATCAATCTACATCTGCCGAGGCTGGTCCGTCGTCTTCGGTTTCCGTTACACCTCATGGACCGTTGGACTCAATCCATACACCGCTCCAAAGCCGTGTGGAATGGGTCCACAAAAAAGTGCAACTTCCGGAAGCACGCGGTTCTTTCCATGGACCCCCGTATCACTCCGTACTTAGTTGAAGCCGATTTCTACAGAGTACGATTTATGGGGGATGTGAAGCTCGACCGACCTCTACTTACAGCTCCGGTCGAACGATGTAGGTCGGAGACCCACACATTCCACCTATCAGTGGGTGAGATGACCGTCACTCTGCAAGATGTAGTACTCATTACTGGGCTTCCAATAGATGGGATCACCGTGACGGAGAACATGAATTTTGACCGAGTAGCAGTTGTTCGTGATTTGCTTGGTATCGATGTTGAGGAGTCGTTGGACAAAAAAGAGAGGACGTTGAAAAAGAAATCCTCAAAGATACTCCCAAAGATTATGATCCAGATCTATTAGATCAAGCCATAGGAGATGTGAAAGATAAAGCGGAAGTTGAATTTTGGAATGAAATCTTTGACGCTAAATCACTTCTACTTAGTTGGTTGAAATTCCAGTTCGAGGGATATTTGACGGAGAATTCGGACGAGGAAGCTATACATTACTATGCTTGTGCCTACATCTTAAGTATGATCGGGGGAGTGCTCTTCCCTAACTCATCTGGGGCGAGCGTGCCACTCATGTATTTACCGTTGTTAGAAAATTTATGTATGACCGACCATTACAGTTGGGGGAGTGTAGCCTTGGCGTTACTGTATAAGAATTTGTGCGCATGTTCATTAGGTGTGGTACAAATGGGTGGCCCTATGGTTCTGTTGCAAATATGAAGTTGGGAACACATCCACATCGGACGTCCCCGTATTATTGAACCAACACCAGATTGGGTGACCGAACCACCAGTTCCAGAGTTGTTACCTCCTTTAGGGGTATATTGGGCAGGGCGGCACACGTGGGTCGATAACCCACGTCAATCTCTTACTATTACAAGATGAGTTAGATAACCTGCGGGATGAGTTCATCAATTGGGTACCGTACTCGACTGCTAGGTTGGAAAGAGTTCCATCGGTATGTTTGGCTGGTGCGCTTTGGTTGACGGCTGCCCCACTTGTGAACTTTTTCTGTTGTTGAGTTCTTGTATCCGGATAGAGTGATGCGGCAATTCGGATATCAGCAGAAGATTCCCGAAGCCCGATGTTATGACAAAAAATTGCACGAGGTGAAGGAACGGGCCGTGTCCCCAACTTCGATTGGGCGGATTTTCATCGGGTCCATGTGGCCAACTGGAACACCTTGCGCTATCAGATGACACCGAATATGATGTTCTTCACTGTACCGTACGATGGCTCGTTCCAATTTGTTTACATGACGTGGTACAGGTGCATTACAAAATTGTATGTTTCTCTGCAAGCCGTTGTACCAGCCGGTGTCCAGATTCTGATTCCCCCAACCGAGGAAGAACCACCACCAGCATATTCCTTTTCCCAACCGATGTATCAACCAAAGGCGTTGACGTATCAGAACTTGGTTAGTCAAACTTCACGCAATTTCATACATTTATTATGCATATATTGTATTTGAGGACAAGATGATAATATAGATAATGTTGTTTAAATTGAAAATTTCAAGCTAATGTAGATTGAAAACACATGGGAAACCGTTCGGATAGCTTCTCACACCTTGAAGAGTAAGGTATCCGAGAGTGTTAAGAAAATAATGCGGGAGATGCTAAAACCATGTCGCCATATTCTTGAAGGTCCCAAACTTGATGCATATTTAAAAGCCAACGTGGCAAGTTCTCGACGAAAGAGCATGATAAGGGCGGGAATTCACATCACCGAACCACAACAACTCCAACAACAACAACCATCGGAAGTAGATGTGGAGGAGTAGTGGTCAGATGAACCTCAATCCCCCGAGACGCAAGGTAGACGACGAAATCCCCAACGGAAGAGGAACCCGCCTGATTAATTTACACAAAGTGGTCGCAAACCGCGTGGTCGTAAACGGTAGTATCTAACAATGGGTTCGTTATTAGTAGTTTAGTATTTGGTTGATGATTTTATTCCTTAAATAACTAATCCAAAGTTTGTATCTATATTGATAAATGTTGTAGATAAAAACTGGGCAACCAAAAGCGTCAACCATGAAGATAAATGTATTGAGCGTGACAAGGCTACTTTAGCTTCATTATTGAGATGCAAATTTTGTAATGAATTTGTTGTAATTGCTACTTGAGATAATTCCACAAATGTAGTGGAATGAATTGTTTTGATATTTGCAAAGTTTGGCGTTGTCAAATTGATGTGAAAATTGTTGAGATTTAGACTTTAAAATTGTTGTGATATTATCTGTCATATTATATATATTGTTGTGAATATTTTTGTTGTGATCTTAGTTTTTATTTATGTGAATGAATTGGTGTGATATGTAATTCAGGGAAATTGCTGTGAATGAAATCATTTTGTGAAGTTGAATTTTCATCCACAAACAGAAAGTAGAAGTGGAAAAATAAACTCTACTTAACTCGTCATTCCCAATAACGGGTAAAGTAGGAAGAAATCGGCATTACTTCATCTTGTAAAGAATCCACAAAGAGAAATACACTGTCAAAATATCCATACTTAACCTGTTATTAACGATGACGGGTTATGTGATCTTAACCTGTCATCTTCAATGACGTGTTAAGTAGTAAGATATCGGCAGCACTTTATCATCGACAGACCAAATAATCATCCACAAAGTCAAATACACTGTCAAAATCTTACCACTTAACCCGTTATTGACGATGACAGGTTAAGTGACATTAACCCGTCATCACCATTAACGGGTTAAGTGGTAAGATATCGGCAGAACTTCATAATCGACAAACCAAATATTCTCCACTTAGACAAATACACTGTCAAAATCCTCATACTTAACCCGTTATTGCAGATGACGGGTTAAGTGAGCTTAACCCGTCATCGCCAATAACGAGTTAAGTTGGAAGTTATTGGCAGAACTTCTTTTTGAAAGATCAAATTTTCTACCACAAAGAGAAATAAATTATTATAAAATCTATTGTAATAATTTTGATATTTATATTAGATTTGTGAGGAAATTATATAGAAATTATAGCTAGTGCTCCAAGATGAGCCCTATTTGTAACCCTACAGTAACCCTTGCCATAACCCTCTAACTGTAGCCCTAACCCTATCTAGAAAATTCAGTACATAAATTTTTGTGCAGAAAATTAATTTTCAAAAAATATAAGTGTTTTTGTTTTTAAAAAAATATTCCCACTTAACTCGTTAATAATGTTATTTTAAAAAAAACATAACATAACTTCATTCTTGAAAAAATAAAAAATAAAAATAAAATTTTTAAAACAAACTAATAATATATTTCGGAAAATATAAACAATAAAGTTCATATATAAAAAAGGTAGAACCTTGTCTGTAACCCTACGCCAACCCTCATAACTTTTAATGATTTTTTATGAAGATATTGTATTTTCCAAAAAAATTGAAGAAGTTTTTTTGTAAAGAAAATATATATTATGAAATTGTTTTAAATCTTGTAAAAATATTTAAAAAATACATTATCAAACCAAATAATATAGTTGAAAAATGTACACATTAAAAGTTCTTAAAAATATATTGCCCCTACGAAAAACTCTAACCATACTCTAACCCTACTATAACCCTCTAACCCTAGCCCTAACCCTCTGACACTATAACTCTTAAACTGAATTCAATATTTATGAAGAATTATGTTAAATCTTTATTTATTTACTTTAAAAGATCATATAGAGTTTCAAATTTATTTGGATAGTTGATTATATAATTTTTTATGAAGAGATTGTATTTTCCAAAAAATTGAAGAAGTTTTTTGGGAAAAAATATATTATGAAATTGTTTTAAATATTGTAAAAATATTAGAAAAATAAATTATAAAACTAAATAATATATTTGAAAAATGTAAACATTAAAAGTTCATAAAAAATATATTGCCTTACGAAAAACTCTAACTCTACTCTAACGCTACTATAACCCTCTAACCCTAGTCCTAACCCTCTGACACTATAACTCTTAAACCGAATTCAATGTTTATGAAGAATTATGTTAAATCTTTATTTATTTACTTTAAAAGATCATATGGAGTTTCCAATTTGTTTGGATAGTTGATTGTATAATATTTTATGAAGATATTGTATTTTCCAAAAAAATTGAAGAAGTTTTTTGAAAAATAATATATTATGAAATTGTTTTAAAAAAAATAATAGAAAAATACATTATCAAACTAAATAATATATTTGAAAAATGTAAACATTAAAATTTCATAAAAAATATATTGCCCCTACGAAAAACTCTAACCCTACTCTAACCCTACTATAACCCTCTAACCCTAGCCCTAACCCTCTGACACTATAACTCTTAAACCGAATTCAATGTTTATGAAGATTTATGTTAAATCTTTATTTATTTATTTTAAAAGATCATATGGAGTTTCCAATTTGTTTGGATAGTTGATTATATAATTTTTTATGAAGAGATAGTATTTTCCAAAAAAATGAGGAAGTTTTTTTGTTAAATATTAAAAAAGTACATTATCTAACTAAATAATATAGTTGAAAACCCTACGAAATACTCTAACCCTACTCTAACCCTACTCTAACCCATGGCATTACCCTTATAAGCCTTTAACCCAAGCCAGAACCCTCTAACCCTCTAACTCTTAAACCGAATTAAATGTTTATGAAGAATGATGTAAAATCTAACCCTAGCCCTAACCCCTTCCAATAACCCACTAATCCTAGCTCTGACCGTCTAACACTCTAAACTCATAAACCGAAATCAAAGTTTATGAAGAATGATATTGAATATTTATTTTTAATTAATAAACAATATATGGAGTTCTCACTTTGTTTGAAAAATTTATTATATAATTTACGACAGTTTTTATTTTATAATATTCTAGTTATTTGTTCAAATACATTGTCAAATTATTCTAACGTAACCTGTTCTTTACAATGACTTAATCCATCATCGCCAATAATGGGTTAAGTAGGAGAAAATTCGCAGAACTTCACCTACGAACGAACAAGTTTTCATCCAAATATACAAGTACACTGGGGAAATATTCAAACATAACCCGTCGTTGCAGATGACGGGTTAAGTTATCTTAACCCTTCATCGCCAATAACAGATTAAGTTGAAAGATTTTGGCAGAACTTCAACCCGTCAAGATGAATTTTGTACAAGTTTTCTTCCCCAAAGACAAACACACTATCAAAATTTTCCAACTTTACCCGTTATTGTAAATAACGGGTTAAGTGTACTTAACCCGTTATCTCAAATAACGGGTTAAGTTGTAAGTTATTAGCAACATTTCATCTTCCAAAGATCAATTTTTGTACATATTGTCGATCAACCTAACCCGTTATTTCCGTTAACCGGTTTAGTGGGAAAAAAAAATACACCCACAACATATATATACATCTCAAACAGTTGACAAATTTTACAAATTTCAAATATGAAGATTTTATATCATTCAAATATACACAAAGTTCACCAATATCATCATATTTAAATATTCTCAAACCAATTACAACAACAACATTCACATGACAATCACATTACCATAATCATCGATCATTCACTATTTATAAAACTTTGCAACTTGGTCAAATTCACGTAGCAAAAGCCACCCCAACTTGTACAAATGAATTTCAACTCACGATTTGAGAGATACGGCCGTGTACCGCTTTATTTGGGCTTTTTTAAATCAAAAGTGATACACGCCCGTATCTCTCGAACCGTGAGTTAAAACTCACTTCTACAAGTTGGGGTGGCTTGTGCTACGTGAGACCAAACTACTCACAAAGTTTCGTATTTTTTGAAGGTCGTTTGAAGGGTTTTCTAGTCTAACCGCACTAAAAACTTTCTAAGTCATTTACTTCTTATGCGAGGAACGTGAGAAAAGCGCACAAACGGCATCCAAAATTTACAAAACTTTGCAAATTGGTTGAATTTAATAGCAAAAGCCACCCCAACTTGTAGAAATGAGTTTCAACTCACGGTTCGAGAGATATGACCGTGTATCACTTTATTTGGGTTTTTTTAAACCAAAAGCGATACACGGCCATATCTCTCCAACCTTGAGTTGAAAATCACTTCTACAAGTTGGGATGGCTTGTGCTACATGAGACCAACCTATTCGCAAAGTTTTGTATTTTTTGAAGGTCGTTTGAAGGGTTTTCTAGTCTAACCGCACTAAAAAGGTTCTAAGTCATTTACTTCTTCATGCGAGGAACGTTAGAAAACCACACAAACGGCATCCAAAATTAATAAAACTTTGCAACTTGGTTGAATTTACGTAGCACAAGCCACCCCAACTTATATAAGTGAGTTTCGACTAACGGTTCGAGAGATACGACCGTGTATCACTTTATTTGGGTTTTTTTCAACCAAAAGCGTTACACGTCTGTATCTCTTCAACTGTGAGTCGAAACTCACTTCTACAAATTGAGGTGCCTTGTGCTACGTGAGACCAACCTACTTGCAAAATTTCGTATTTTTTGGAGGTCATCTGCAAGGTTTTCTAGTCTAACCGCACTAAAAAAGTTCTAAGTAATTTAGTATATACGAAACGATTATAAAAACGACTCAATCTACAATATCGTTGAGCGATTAATAAAAACTACGACTACAATTGCACCGTGTAAATTCATCAAAATACTACTTACAAATTTCTACATCTACAAATTTTTTTGGCAATTTTAATATATGGTAAATTATTGGAAAGAGACCAAAAATTTTAAAAATCAACACAAATACAACTACTAAGGCAAAGATTTAGTGATTACCTTACAAAATAACTGTGAATTTTGCCAATGTAGGTCTTGTGGCCGAACTAAAGTTTCGTTTTTGGGATGACAGAGTTGGGTTTCGAAGTTTGGAGTAGAGATTGGGAGAGAGAGATTGTATGAGAATGGAAGAGGAGGAGGATGAGCGGACGGAGGTGGAGGAGCGAACGGAGGAGGATGAGAGGTTTGTTTTGGGATTAGGGTTTTCTGGCTTGGGGAGCAACGGATGGAAGAGAGAGAGAGAGAGAGTCACTGGAATGATAAAGGAGGGAAGTGAGAGAGGAGTTGCTGGAGTAAGAAGCTCACGATTTCGGAGATAGTGGGTTTGGGTTCGGGAAGAAACGAGAGAGAGTAGGGAGAAATCGAAAGAAGAAGATGGAGCATAAAGATCTAAAACAAATATAATTTTTGCCTTAACCCGTTCTTGGAAACGACGGGTTAAGGCAATTTTTAAAATTTTTTTTTGCCTTAACCCGTCGTTTCCAATAGCGAGTTAAGGCA
Source organism: Hemerocallis citrina (assembly GCA_017893485.1). NCBI lineage: Eukaryota > Viridiplantae > Streptophyta > Magnoliopsida > Asparagales > Asphodelaceae > Hemerocallis > Hemerocallis citrina. The sequence goes on from CM030359.1 coordinate 292,516,213, forward strand.
AAATTTTACAAAAAAAAAATCTGGTTTGATCCAACAGCCCAGATCTCCATTCGCACGGGTCTGTGCACACAGACCTGTTTGCAACGGAAGAAAGTTCTCTCTCTCTCTTTCTCTCTCTCTCTCTCTATCTATCTATCTATCTATCTATCTATCTATCTATATATATATATATATATATATATATATATATATATATAGATAAAGGGGTATGAGCAACTTGCTCATTTAGTAAATAAGCAATTGATGATGTGCCATGCATGTGACTGGAAAATCCTTAAAAGAGTTAGTTGTCCAATGTATCACATGCATGCCACATAATCACCTGCTCATTTACTAAATCAAGTTGCTTATATATATATATATATATATATATATATATAGGTGGCCCTTCGGTTGAGAACTAATTTGGTGAGAACTCCGTGAGAACTCACGAAATAGACCCCCCATGAAAAATCCGAACCGACCATCTCGTTCTACATGCCTTAGATGGCATAACATAAAGAATTCAAATAATTTGAAGTTCGTTTTCCCATGATTTACATCATCGCAAAATTGTATGGCTGAAAATTCTACTCCATTTGATGGATGAGCAAACGAACTTCAAATTATTTGAATTCTTTATGTTATGTTATCTAAGGCATGTAGAACGAGATGGTCGGTTCGGATTTTTCATGGGGGGTCTACTTTGTGAGTTCTCACGGAGTTCTCACCAAAGTTAGTTCTCAACCGAAGGGCTCCCTATATATATATATATATATATATATATAGTTTTACAAACGCCTTTTATACTTTAATTTTGAAAAAAAAACTATTTTATGAAAAAAGTTTACCAAACAATACTCTGTTTTCGAAAATAAAAAAAACATCTTTATAATTTTTTTTCGTCAAAAACTATGTTTAAAATGAATTTTCAAAACAACGAAGCAAACGCAGCCTGAGAGCTCTGACACACTTTAAAATTTTTTTACCCAAATGATCTAGTTTTGGACACATCAGCATTAACAGTTATTGGAAATAATGACATAAATTATTTATATGCTGCTGTTTTCAATAGTGGCATCTGTTTAAAAAAATTCGCATGCCGCTATCTGGATTAACGACATCAGTTAACTTATTTCTAATCGTGTACTCTCTCTAACTTGAAAAAGAAATTCATTTATTACGTGGTTCCCTTGTTCAAGCTAATGTTTCGTGTACAAGAAGAATGATAGCCTTTTTCTTTCTTAACTAGGGGTGCTATGAAACTCACCTAATATAAGTTTCTCCAATATTCACCGTTTCCTAAACAGGTCCTATTAAAATATTTTACATTGTCTGCGATTATCTCTAGTTTAGGTATTCATGTTATCCTCCTTAATAGATGAAGTATTCGTGTTATGTCAATGCCAATTGAATCAATATTATTAGCTATCAGAATTGAAACTTTCTGGTATTTTCTCTGTTTCTTTGGATGATAAGATGAGTTAATCGTTTGCTTCATTAGTTCAAACCGTGGCAGATCACAGATTTTTTTTTCTTTTTTCTTTTATATTTTAAGATGATCAGACCTCATTTGTCTATGTAAAAATATGCTCAAATTTTATAATTGTTGTCATTCTGTTTAGTATTTAAGGTGAGCTTACATAGCTATCTATATATGTTTACTGACATGCAACAACTATATGATCCCGACATGCATTGCATGTGTCAAATATTATTGAAATTGTATGCTTCATAAGAGATCAATATATCGTTAAAAATGGTTTAAACAGGTGAGTTCTACTCACTTGGGAGATGGACACTTTAATAAAGGAGCGAAAAAACTACAACCTACACTTGTAGGTGTTAGATCAAGATGAGTAATTAGGGTTAGGGTTTGTATCACATAGCCGCTTAAGATATTATACCCTGCTTATCAGTATTGGAATATCACAGAGCACTAGCTCTAGACCAGCTTTTATATGAGATGAACTGGGTTTAGGGTACTGGGCTTTATGCCCACTCAACCCAGTCCAACAATTAAACAGATAACACGTGCTTTGCACGTCTTGCCCCATAGAACATTATACACAATAATATTCTATTATATTGAGAATATATTTATATATTCAACAATCTCCTCCTATATTCTTAATATATTAGGCAATTTCCCGTTAAATCATTGACTCACAATATAATACAGTTCATAGACTAAATCAATTATAACTCGAATAGTTCAAATGAGACTAAACCAAAATAATCAAATAGTTCAAAGACTATATCAAAACAGAATAGTTCATAATGACTAAACCAACTAGAGAAACATGTCCTAGTTTCAAAATCAACCAAAGCAAATAAACTTCAAGAACAAAATATGAATTTTAAGCTCCTGAACACAAGAGTCTTAAACTCAACAGAAGTTTTATCATGCAAGTGACAAATTTATTCTTTAGAGAAATAAACCTAAACTATGTCCTTGCAAACTGCTTATGTTTACTCCTCCATTTTGAGCAAATCATTATTCTAAAATCTATATTGACAGATTCAACTCCACCATCTTTGCTAGCTTATTGAAAACAAGAATATCAAGAGTAACATATCTAAGAATTCTAACAAATTTCATAAAGTATCTAGTTCTACTAAAGAACTTAATACAATTCAATGATAGCTTAGCAAAATGTAATGCAAGCATCATAATCAAGTTTCTTTACTAAAATAAAGAACAAGAACTTTTATAGTTTCTGTACAAGAACTATACTATGTTTCATATTGGAATGATAGAACAGTCAAATCAATTATGGTTAATTTTGAATCATCAAAATTGGAATGAAATATGCCATAAAAGAGTTATATCATCAAAATTGGAATGATATAACAACCATTCTAAACATCGGAAACACATCGACAAGTACTTTCATGCTTTCTTTTGGAATAATGAGATGATTCTAAGTAAATTATGAAAATATATAGCATCATCAAAATTGGAATGAAGTTATATATTAATAGAATTTACATAGAACTTTTCAAATTATCTAAACCATGCCAACTGCCTAAAATTGATGCTTCAGTTTGAACTTCTCTATGGCTCCAATTGGATTCTAAATCTCAAAACAACTTGGATGTTAAAGCTCTTGACTCAATAGCTTTTAACACCATTTTCTCCACAGTTTTGATAATTGTTAGAAAATGAGTGTTTTATACACTATTTTCGAACCGAATTTTGAGCAATTTTTTGAGTAAGATCCTCAATGAATTATTGAGAGATCTTGATTGATTTGTGTTCTCCTTCGTGAGTAGATCAAAATCATATATTGGTTCGCTAAAATCGGTTAAGGGGTGAATGAGAAATTGTCTCTCAAAGTGAGACGTTTTCATTCTTGAAAATGGGTTAAGGGAACATAGTCCCACATCGGAAATAACAAGGGAAATAGAAGAGGATATATAGTAATCTCCTTCTAAGCATTGTAAGATGGCTAGAAGAGATGCTCTCTCTCGCGCGCGCAGGGGGGGTGCAAATCACGGACCGGATTACATGCGACTTGTGTGCGCCCGCACGACCTGCGGACACGAATGCCGGACCGATTTGATCCCACCCCGCGCAGAGCCACTTTTTGCTACAGTTTTCTTTTTGTAACGGCTGAAATGAATGCAGAAACGGTTCTGTCTGCCGTTTCAGTGCTGTATTTAATATTTTGTCTGCCGTTACGCTGAAGGCATTCAATTCACTGTCTGTCGTTACAGTGAAGGCTGTTAAAGGCAGTTAATGCCTTGTCTGCCGTTACAGTGAAGGCTGTTAATGCCTTGTCTGCCGTTACAGTAAAGGCTGTTAATGCCTTGTCTGCCGTTACTGAATAACCCAGTCTCTATAAATAGAGGCCTCCCCTTCACAGTTCTTCCCTGCACAAACCATATCCTATTCTCTCCTTCTCTCCTGTACTGTTCATCCGTCCTGCTGTTGTTGGTAAGTCAGGTGATAGGTTCAAGCGCTTGTGATCAGTTCGGGAGTGGTACGTGGTGCCTACGGGATCGCTCCAAGCCGTTGCATCCTGGGAGACAGACGCCTCCGTTCAATCCAGCAACCGGAGAGAGGCGAAATCTGTTTTAAGGACACTGTGTGATACACAGGCCTCGGCTTTTTGGGAGTTGTACTTTTCATTTGCTTATTGTAAGTTGTTTAATTTATTTTTCTTTTCTTTTTCTTTCGGATTACCCTCCTCTGTTCCCTTCTCGGTTTTCCTGTGCCTCTCTATCTTTCTTTGTAAAAGGAATTTTGTAAACATTATTCTGTAACAAACTTAAAACAGATTTGCGATTTCTTTCATTTTCGATTTTGAGGCACGGTTTTTCTTTTTATTTCTTTTATCTGGAAAACTTACACTCGTGTTGTGTAAATTTCAGATTCACGATGACTACTGCATTGGACAATGCTGTTGTATCTGAAACGGTCTATGTGCCGATTGTTAATACAACACAAGAACCGATTGCTGCTGCGGCACGAGTGCCAATGCCCACCGTTGTACCTGTCTCAGTCTCCCATGGGGAGAAACCTGAGAAGTTCAACGGGCAGAACTTTAAGAGGTGGCAACAGAAGATGATGTTCTATCTGACCACACTGAATCTTGCAAGGTTCTTGAACGAAGATACTCCAGATCTTAAGAAAGATGAGCAGGATAACCAAGTCATTGCCGCTGTGGATGCTTGGAAAAATGCTGATTACTTGTGTAGAAATTACATAATGAACGGATTAGCCGACTCTCTGTATAATGTTTACATTGACAAAAGAACAGCTAAAGAACTTTGGGAATCACTAGAACATAAATATAAAACTGAGGATGCAGGCGCCAAGAAATTCATTGTGGGCCGCTTCCTAGACTATAAAATGGTAGATTCTAAAACAGTAATCAGTCAAGTTCAAGAACTACAACTAATCTTGCATGAGATTCATGCTGAAGGTATGAACTTAAGTGAAAGTTTCCAAGTGGCTTGTATAATTGAAAAATTACCACAAGGTTGGAAAGACTTTAAGAATTACCTAAAGCATAAGCGAAAAGAAATGGGCATTGAAGATCTCATTGTCAGGCTTCGTATTGAAGAAGACAATAGGGGATCTGAAAAAGTTGGACTCATCAGCCATGCAGCAAAGGCAAATGTAATAGAACATAAACAACGTTCCAACAAGCACAACAACAAGGGTCCGAAGTTGGGGCCTAAGGGAGGAATCTCCAAGAAGCCGAAGTTTCAAGGCAAGTACTTCAATTGTGACAAAATGGGTCACAAGTCCACTGAATGCAGACTTCCCAAGAGGAACAGGAACAGAGAAGCAAACTTGGTTCAAGGAATTGCTCAAGATGTCTCCGATATCAACCTCTCAGCTGTGATATCAGAAGTGAATATGTTAGGTTCAAATCCGAAGGAATGGTGGATTGACACTGGAGCTACTCGACATGTGTGCTCCAATAGAAGTATGTTCTCCACTTTCGAACCATTAGAGAATGGGGAGAAAATGTTTATGGGGAACTCGGCTACATCAGAAATAAAGGGCCAAGGCAAGGTGATCTTGAAGATGACTTCTGGAAAGGAACTGACTCTGAACAATGTTGCATATGTTCCTGAAATCCGTAAGAACCTGGTACCTGGCTCGTTGCTTAATAACCACGGTTTTCGTTTAGTGTTCGAGTCAAACAAATTTGTTTTGTCTAAAAGTGGAATGTATGTTGGTAGAGGATATATGAGTGGTGGAATGTTCAAACTCAATGTAATGACCATGGTCAATAATATGAATAAAGCTAGCTCTTCTACTTATTTGCTTGAGTCTTCCAATTTATGGCATGGTAGACTAGGACATGTTAATTATGATACTTTGCGAAGACTAATTAACTTGAATCACATACCAACGTTCCAAATTGATTCCAAACACAAATGTGAAACTTGTGTTGAGGCAAAACTAACAAGATCATCATTTAAAAGTGTTGAAAGAAACACCGAACCACTTGATCTAATTCACACTGATATTTGTGATTTGAAAATGATACAAACAGGAGGTGGTAATAAATATTTTATTACCTTCATAGATGATAGCACAAAATATTGCTATGTATACTTGCTTAAAAGCAAAGATGAAGCTATAGAGAAATTTGTTCTCTATAAAAATGAGGTTGAAAATCAACTCAATAAGAAAATTAAGGCGCTAAGAAGCGACCGAGGTGGAGAGTATGAATCGCCATTTGCTGACACATGTGCTAAGCATGGGATTATACATGAAACCACAGCGCCTTATTATCCTCAGTCCAACGGTGTTGCTGAGAGAAAGAATCGTACATTGAAAGAAATGATGAATGCGATGTTAATAAGTTCTGGTTTACCACCAAACTTGTGGGGAGAAGCTATTCTTTCAGCTAACTACCTTTTGAATAAGGTGCCCAAAAGGAAAGAAGAAAAAACTCCATATGAATTATGGAAAGGAAGAAAGCCATCCTACAATTACTTGCGAATGTTGGGATGTCTTGCCAAGGTGGTAGTACCCCCACCTAAGAAAATGAAAATAGGACCAAAAACAGTTGATTGTATTTTCATTGGTTATGCACTTAACAGTAGTGCCTATCGGTTCTTGGTGTACAAATCCGATATCACTGAGATATCAAAGAACACGATAATGGAATCTAGAAATGCATCGTTCTTTGAAGATGTATTTCCATGTAAGTCAAAGGAGGAACCAAGTTCCTCCAAACGAACACATGAGACTATCAGTGAAGATAGTGAAGACCAAAATGAAGAAGTTGAGGAGGAACCTCGACGCAGTAAAAGAACAAGAACGGAAAAATCTTTTGGTCCGGATTTCTTGACTTTTATGCTTGAAGGAGAACCCCAAACCTTCAAGGAAGCGGTGAACTCTAGTGATGGTCCTCAATGGAAAGAAGCCATCAAGAGTGAGATTGATTCTATCTTGCAAAACTATACTTGGGAACTAGTGGATCTTCCACCGGGTAGTAAACCTTTAGGATCCAAGTGGATCTTCAAGAGAAAAATAAAACCTGATGGATCAATTGATAAATACAAGGCAAGACTTGTAATTAAAGGTTATAAACAAAAGGAAGGTCTTGATTACTTTGACACATATTCTCCTGTGACGAGAATAAATTCCATTAGGATGGTACTTGCCGTAGCAGCTCTACGCAATCTTGAAGTACATCAAATGAATGTAAAAACAGCTTTTCTTAATGGAGATTTAGATGAAGAAATCTACATGGAACAACCTGAGGGTTTTTCATCTCCAGGACATGAAAAGAAAGTGTGTAAACTGGTGAAGTCATTATATGGCTTGAAACAAGCTCCAAAACAGTGGCATGAAAAATTTGACAATGTCATGATGACAAATGGCTTCAAGATCAATGAATGTGACAAATGTGTATATGTCAAAGACACAGAAGATGGATATGTCATTATATGTTTGTATGTAGATGACATGCTTATTATTGGAAGCAATGATCAGATAATTAAATCTGTTAAAAACATGTTAAACTCGAGGTTTGACATGAAAGACATGGGACTAGCTGATGTTATATTGGGAATTAAAATCACAAGAACATCAGACGAGCTTATTTTAAGCCAGTCACATTATGTTGACAATATTCTTGGAAAATTTGATAAAGATAATTCTGGAATTGCGAGAACTCCAATAGATCTAACCTTACATTTATCCAAGAATAAAGGGGAGAGTATTTCTCAAGTAGAATACTCTAGAATCATAGGCAGTCTAATGTACTTAATGAGTTGTACAAGACCAGACATAGCCTATGCAGTAAGTAAACTAAGCAGATACACGAGTAATCCTGGAAGCGAGCATTGGCAAGCAATTATAAGAGTACTGAAGTACTTGCGTTTTACTCGTAACTACGGGCTGCACTATACGAGATACCCAGCTGTACTTGAAGGATACAGTGATGCGAACTGGATATCGAGTGATAATTCAAAATCCACTAGTGGCTATGTGTTTACACTAGGTGGTGCAGCAGTTTCTTGGAAATCCTCGAAACAAACAGTGATCGCTAAATCCACGATGAAATCAGAATTTATCGCATTAGACAAATGTGGGGAAGAGGCTGAATGGTTACGCCACTTCCTTGAAGATATTCCAAGGTGGACGAAGCCTATGCCTCCAATCTGCATACATTCAGATAGTCAATCTGCAATTTGTAGAGCACAGAGCAATATGTATAATGGTAAATCTAGACATATTCGTCGAAGACATAATACCATTAGACAACTACTCTCTACTGGGATTATCTCTGTGGACTATGTAAAGTCAAAAGATAACATTGCGGATCCACTAACCAAAGGGTTAAACAGAGAGTTAGTTGATAAATCATCGAGGGGAATGGGACTAAAGCCCATGAAAGAATAAGTCGATACAATGGAAACCCAACCTAGTTGACTGGAGATCCCAAGATCTAGGTTCAAAGGGACAACTAAATTGTAAAGACCAAGTTAGATCACTGTGGGGATTTTCCATGTCCATTCCCATGATGAAACAGTGATGCCCGCAAGGTAACAGGTTAAGCTAGGCTTTTAATGATTCTTATGCGTCGGATATCCGAGCAGAGTAATGCGGGTTACTCTTAAGTAAGAAATCACCTATGTAAGATGGAAGAATGGCCGCTTCCAAGGGAATAATATAGGGCAATATTCCTGTTAAAATCTTGCAGAACCAGGCGTATGTTCATGGCCAAAACGAACATAACAGTGAGAACTGAAAAAGCGTTAGAAAGATTTCTGTGTGAGATATGTCATCGTTTACACAAATGGCAGAACAGTTCAAAGACATCGCGTCTACTGTTTAGTTAGTAAAGTAAACATATTTTCATAAGGGAAGGTTCAAAGGGTAACACCTACCTATCCTATGCAGAAATCAATCGTTGAATTCTATCACCAAGTCTGTCGGGTCAGTCCGTCGTGTCAGTCTGTCGTGTCAGTCTGTCCTGTCTGTGGTCGTCAATTTTCATTCATGTGGGGATTGTTAGAAAATGAGTGTTTTATACACTATTTTCGAACCGAATTTTGAGCAATTTTTTGAGTAAGATCCTCAATGAATTATTGAGAGATCTTGATTGATTTGTGTTCTCCTTCGTGAGTAGATCAAAATCATATATTGGTTCGCTAAAATCGGTTAAGGGGTGAATGAGAAATTGTCTCTCAAAGTGAGACGTTTTCATTCTTGAAAATGGGTTAAGGGAACATAGTCCCACATCGGAAATAACAAGGGAAATAGAAGAGGATATATAGTAATCTCCTTCTAAGCATTGTAAGATGGCTAGAAGAGAGGCTCTCTCTCGCGCGCGCAGGGGGGGTGCAAATCACGGACCGGATTACATGCGACTTGTGTGCGCCCGCACGACCTGCGGACACGAATGCCGGACCGATTTGATCCCACCCCGCGCAGAGCCACTTTTTGCTACAGTTTTCTTTTTGTAACGGCTGAAATGAATGCAGAAACGGTTTTGTCTGCCGTTTCAGTGCTGTATTTAATATTTTGTCTGCCGTTACGCTGAAGACATTCAATTCACTGTCTGTCGTTACAGTGAAGGCTGTTAAAGGTAGTTAATGCCTTGTCTGCCGTTACAGTGAAGGCTGTTAATGCCTTGTCTGCCGTTACAGTAAAGGCTGTTAATGCCTTGTCTGCCGTTACTGAATAACCCAGTCTCTATAAATAGAGGCCTCCCCTTCACAGTTCTTCCCTGCACAAACCATATCCTATTCTCTCATTCTCTCCTGTACTGTTCATCCGTCCTGCTGTTGTTGGTAAGTCAGGTGATAGGTTCAAGCGCTTGTGATCAGTTCGGGAGTGGTACGTGGTGCCTACGGGATCGCTCCAAGCCGTTGCATCCTGGGAGACAGACGCCTCCGTTCAATCCAGCAACCGGAGAGAGGCGAAATCTGTTTTAAGGACACTGTGTGATACACAGGCCTCGGCTTTTTGGGAGTTGTACTTTTCATTTGCTTATTGTAAGTTGTTTAATTTATTTTTCTTTTCTTTTTCTTTCGGATTACCCTCCTCTGTTCCCTTCTCGGTTTTCCTGTGCCTCTCTATCTTTCTTTGTAAAAGGAATTTTGTAAACATTATTCTGTAACAATAATTAGATCACTTTCAAGTCTCTTAGCAAGAGCATTAGCCATACTTGTCGCAATTGCACTTAATCTATGAGAAAGTTCAACTAGGCTTCTTTCAGCCTTAATATACTCCTCTTACTATTATAGAGTGAGTTATGAGCTACAGTGCATTATAGCTTGATAGTCGCATAACAGAATTAGAGAATTTACTTTAAACTTCTCAATGGATGATTAGCAATACGTCATTCAATCCACTCAGCCTCTTCCCCTGCAGAGGATAGCACACAGAGGTCTGATTTCTTGGATGAGAACGCAATGCTTGTTTGCCTTTTAATCTCCATAATTTTTTTTTCTGTCTCTCTTAGTGTGAACACATATTCACTAGTTGTCGATCTTCACTAAACTTTGAGTAGCACAAAGCAAACTCTTGAGTACCACTCAGGTATCTTATTAGCCTCTTAAGGACACTCAAATGTGTATGAGATTATTAGCAAATCTGCAGATCATACCTACCTCAAAGGCTATGTCTGTTATTGTGCAGATCTTTGTATATACGAGACTTTCAATTATTTTAGAATGATCTACCTGTTTCATAGTTGCACCATCATTAGGTGTCAACCTTTTATCGTAATCATAAGGTGTTTTAAAACACACTTTCAATCACTAAATCCCCACTTTTGAAACACATTATTGATTAATCGAGTTTGACTAAGGGTTATCCCTCACCAACCAAAACTCACCCTTATACATAATATGGTATCCACAAAACATAGGTGCTTCATGCTAAATTTATTTGGATAGAACAATTTTAACTCCATTTATAATAGAGATGTCACTTCCAATCAACAAGTATGTCAATAAAACCAAGCAAATAATAGCCATTATATTTGACACACCACAAAGTTAAAGACACTGATCTGAATTACTTCATTCATATACTAGGCTCTTTGTGAAATTTGTCAAATTATTTATATGTTAGCTATATTACATATTTTAAAACATACGATGATTTTACTAAATTGTAAATCTTGTTCACTAAACATATTAGTAAAAAACTCTTAGTACAAATCTATTCAGTACAAAACTTTTCAATATAAAATGTTTAGTACGGAACTTTTCAGTACAAAACTGTTTAAATATCCTTTATGAATAACAAAATTTTCAATATATGTAAGGGTAAGAAGAAAACTTATTGTAGCGATATGACAAACATGTGAGTAGATATCAAATAAATCTATCCCATTTTTCTCAGTCAATCTGTTAGCTACTAGAAGTGCATTTAAATTGCTACTGAACAATCAAAATTAAGTTTCTTCTACAAAACCCCACTTACTTATTATAGTTTTAGCCCATTTTGACAGATTAACTAATTTAACGTATTATTGTATGACACAAAATCATCTCATTGTCTACTAAAGACTCTTCTCAGCTCATTTGTCATTCAAGTTTATGTGTCAGTAAGACTGGTTCTTGATTCAAACTGTGAATCATTGACCGTGACAGTAGGACTGATAATTTCATAGATTTGTCTTTGATGAACACATCGTCAAAGAACTTTGTAAGTCTAGATTCTACTAACCCAAATTAGATAGATCCAAAACTGTCCATAGAATCACATTCTGTACTTTCTAAGTATACACAAATATTTATTATAGGTCCTACTTTAGGCGTTCTGGGATCATGTACTTTAACAAATGTATCATACCACATTTTTTCACTTTGACAAAATTATTTGTGTTTTTATACCGTTAATCTATAAGGTGTAAGTAACTTAGAGTGTGGTAACAAATTAGAAATATGATTGATAATGTAACATCACTCATAATTACTCAAAGTCAAACTAACAGTCAATAACATAGAATTCAACATTTCACTGAGTGTTTGATTCTAACTTTATCAATACTATTTGACAATGGTAAATATAGTGCACTAGAGATTATGCCAAATGCAAATTACTCTAAAATTATTAAACATATTCATCACCTCCATCAACTCTGAACCCTTGATTTTTAGCATTTAACTAGATTTTAATTCATTAAGATAGTGAGTGCTACATCCTCCATATATGTATGACAAACATTCAATAATCATCTACATAGGTGATTAAATACTTCTGACTAATTATCATCTCATATAGTCACAAAGCTACTGAGATCACAAATATCAGAATGTATTGACTCAAGAAGTTGTGTGCTCCTGATACCATACTAAATGATTTTCTAGTGATCACAATCTGAGCACAACTTTCATATTTTTCATTTTTAATGGAGTGTTATTTAGCAGAGTTATGAGTTTTAACAAAAACAAACAATTTAATATATAGTTCTCAAATCCTAGTCAATTTGCTATGTTCAGGAACAATACACAATTAGAACTATTATTATTAATTGTCTCATTTGTTAAACTCAGCTTATACATGCGATTGATAATATATGCACATTATAAGAGTTAATACAAAATTACTCTATTACATTTTACAAAATTGTTTGCTTTCTCTAGTAATTCTAACAATGTCCACGTGCTCAAACAAATTGAGCTATATTTTTCTTTATTCGTTCTTCATCATCTTTGAAACACTAAGCATAATAATGACTCATATTTTATAATTAAATTTTGCACACACAATACAATGAACGATAAAGAACAAAACGTAAATAATGGAGTCACATTCTGTATTACAGAATGCTCCTATCTAAGTTACGGACATTTGTTATAGATCTTATACATCAATCAATTTTTTTTTATAAAAATTATTTATTAGAGAAGCAACTATAGAATCTCACACAAACTGCAAACAATGGATTTGTCAAAATATCTATACACATAGTATGATAAAGCACTTAACAACCCTAAACATGCTAGTTTTCAAAGCAAGAATAACTATGATCTAAAACTCCCAATCATGTGATCAAACGCACAAAACGTTAACACATTCATCACATGAAAGTATAATAAAATTAGAGTAGATCATACCGATACTTCAAGTTAGAAGTATTTTCCAATTTCGATGGAGAAGCCTGCGCAGTGCAGACTTATTCAACCGTGATGCATATCCATCATCTCCAACACACACAATTTATAAGTAACTTTGGAGTTCCTACATTCATCAAATTGTTAAAGATTAGCCAATTAAACAAATTATTAGCACTATCTAATTCACAACAATTTAATTGGAGATACAAATTTATAGTCAACATCTATAATTTAACTTATCAAAATGGATATTTGATTTTTAGGACATAGCTAAAACAATTGTTCAAATTTGTATTTAATTAAACAATGTTTAATATGAACAAATAATTAAATAACAATTTAAATTTAGTGAAGAACTTATCTTTAATTTAGATCTGATCCAGATCTGATTCCGTTTGACTGAATCTGAAGATGGATCTGCTCCAACAATCCAAACACCAAACATCAAAAATGTCCAATAAAAAAATTGGATCTGAGTTGTTTACTTCTTCTCTTTCTATCTTACAAGAAGAACAATGGAGAGGAGGGTGGAGGATGAGGCAGCAACTACCAGATGCTGATTTCGGCGACCTCCGGCGACGGCAGTGGCTCGCACGATCCGCCGTCAGGGGCGGCGTCAACTCCCAGTGACGGCAACCTCGATAAGAAGGTGGGTAGTCGCTCAGTCCCTGGCGGCGGCGATAGCGCAGGCGGCGACTGCTACAGCGCAGTCGGTGACGGCGGCTTGGATCGACGCTGACAGCGACAGCCACTAGCCTGGGTGGCGGCGGCCTTCGTCGACACCAACAGCGATGTGGCGGCCTGGATCGACACCAACAGCGATGGTGGCGTGGTGGCGCCGGCGGCTGAGTCCGTCGATCGATCAGGTCTATCTCTCTCTCTCTTAATCTCGAAATTAGTATCTTAAGATTGTTAGATCAAGATGAGTAATTAGGGTTAGGGTTTGTATCTCATAGCCGCTTAAGATATTATACTCTATCAGTATTGGAATATCACAAAGCACTAGCTCTAGACTAGCTTTTATATGAGTTGAACTGGGTTTAGGGTACTGGCCTTTATGCCCACTCAATCCGGTCCAACAATTAAACAGATAACACGTGCTTTCCACATCTTGCCCCATAGAACATTTTACACAATAATATTCTATTATATTGAGAATATACCTATATATTCAACAGTAGGTTCATTGGTCCTCCGTTGACTAGGAGATATTTAGAGGGGCACTTCCTGCATAATCTTCTCGAAATTCCAAAGAGATCATGGTGGGGGTTACTTTGGATGTACACTCCCTTTCATCTGAGGGCAATTGGCATAGTCTCGGAAAAATCCCTGCAAGCCTGAGGGCATGTAGAATTTTGCCACATAATTGAGTGGATTTTTGAAATAAAGGTCAAGTTCAAATAGCACCATTAGCATGCTTCATTACGTCGAACTCCCACAAACTTTCTGTTTAAGCTTGTAATTACTACATTCCATTATGTACTTCGGAGATGAGTTTTTTTCAGCTGAAAATATCCTCAATCTCCGTAAGTATAGGATAAAATCTCTGCTTCTATAGCAATTCCTCGAGTTCATAAAAGTGAATTTAAGCAAACTTCCATATATGATTTTAAAGTATGTACATAATGTAACAAGAACTGATCCATTCACATTTTCTTTCACTTCATATCGTCGTAAAATTTGGAGCCATTTACTTCTTCCATTGGGGCAACCGCTGCATGACAACCTGCATGAAAAAAGTAAAGAAAAAGATGCATCGAGTCAAATTTATAACTTGTCCGTGGTTCCGAATTTATTTGAGTCCATGCCATGTTTCCGAATTGAAACACTAATTACCTTGAGTAATTAGCAATTTATAACTTGGATCCTCGTTTTAAACCCATGGTAGCAAAATATTAAAGAAGAGATATCATACCTTGCCAGAATTTTCTTTATTTCCAACCATAGTTTGAGAAGCAAGCCACCAAGATTCAGGTTTCTGTAATCATTGAACAGCGAAAAAAATTAGAAAAATCATAATAAAATCAAAACAAGATGATGAAAGAGCATATGATAAACTGGTAGAAGCACTAATTATATTTTTGAATATATGTCCTATGACGGAATTTGTTTTTGGTTCTTCAGCACCTTTAATGAGATTGAAGCCTTTTCGTCTCAAAATGGGGTCATATACGAAGAACAACTATCAATTTAGGGATGGCATCAGGGCCGGGCTGGCCCGGGACCGGCCCGGCCCGGCCCGCCCGGGCCTAGGCCCGGCCCGGCCCCCTCCCAACCCGGGCTGGCCCCTGAACCGGCCCCCCTCCAACCCGGGCTGGTCCGGTCCCCATTTTTGAAGCAAAAGCCAGGTTAGGCCCGGCCCGCTCGAGGCCCGGGACCGGTTGAACCGGCCCGGGACCGGCCCGGCCCGCCCGTTGGCTGATTTTTTTTTTTTTTCCAGAAAATTTAGACAAATTAGACAAAATTAGACAAATTTGTTGTTGTTTGTTTTTTATTACTGACTCATTTAGTTGTTGTTCGTTTTTAATTATTATCCTCTAATATCTAAATCCAGTATTGCTAATAGATTATTGGTAACCTGACAAAAAATCTGAAAAGGAAGATATTCAATCTTTTAAAAACAATGAAATTCATGTCCATGTACATTGTACAACATTATCATGATAATCTTCAACACGATGAAAATCAGGCATGCTAATTTAAATTAATTACAAATTTCTACTATAACTATATTGAATGCTAAACCAAGGGAGACTATTTTCTCTGCTTTAGAAATTTACGAAAATATTCTTCCTACTCTTGACCATTTCACAGATGTAAAACTATTATGATTCTAAAGAAACACTGTGATTAGTATATACTAAACAAAAGCTTAAGAGAAACCACTTCCAAATAAAGTTAACTATGAAAAACTAAATAGAGGCCATCTCGATCTTTAAATTCAAGTAATTTTCTTGATTTGTAATTTGATCTAAATAGACAAAGTTGTATGAATTTTATTCATGTACTTAATTTTACTCAAGAAGTTCAAATTTATTAAATCATGTACTTTATTTATTCATGTACTTCAATTATTTATGAAATTTTATTCTTTACAATTGTTATAAAATTACAAATCCATATACTTGATCTTTAATAATACTTTAAAAAAAAATCCTCATACAAGGGCCAGGCCCGGCCCGGCCCGCGAACCGGCCCGGCCCGGCTCGGCCCCCCCACTAGGGGCTAGGGGCCAGGTCCGGGCCAGGGTTCCTTACCATCGGCCCGGCCCGGCCCGGCCCGCGTTTCGAGGAGCCCGGCCCGGATTAGCCCGGGACCGGTCAAAACCCGGTCAAACCCGGCCCGAATGGCCCGAATGGCCCGAATGCCATCCCTATATCAATTGAGAAGGCTTCATCCAAATTTGGCATAGTTTTCCGACCGGTTGTCAACCTAACATCAACCCTTTCAATCAACTTGTATATATGGAACTTTTGAAATTCAACAAAAAAATAATAGGATGCGGGTGGAAATATGGAAATCATGAAAATTTCTCTGAAAATTCTATCATCTAGTTGACGAAGAGGAAACTACCCCATTCATTGTGCAGTTTAAGGCTTAAGCCCGAGCTAGAAAGTAAAGATACGGGCATAGTTATGTGTGGGGACACAATAAATTTGACATGAGAACATGATACAGTATTAGTACATCACAATTATTGATAATGTAATAACACCCTGCACTGTATGCTCGAGTGGTACGCTCAAAATAAGAGATACAAAATCATGAAATAGGAGAAGGTCCACAGCTAACGAAAGTAATAAGAATTGCCATGTAAAGAAAAGTAGTGTCAAGTGCTAATAACAATTGATCAATGAAAGATAAATTTCTATACAAAACTTTAAAGTAAAAAGGTAAGAACAACAACAATAGCAACAAAAGAAAGAAACTTCAGACATCCTCCATAGGAGACATGTCATGCATTTTGAAAACAGTAAACTAAAATGTCATGATTTTTCTTTCATCTGCAAAATTCATGAGGTACCAAAAATAAACCCAACATGACCCTAGAGAGTGGCTTGATATAGCGTGCACGGTCTATGTGAAATGCTTCTAGGGAGGCATTCTATTGAGGCACTGAGAATCCCAGGCAATGCAAAGCAACCAAATATTATGTTCATATATCTCAAGAAGATCAGGTCCTAAGAATTTGATTTTGTACACAATCAATATGTAGGTGTAGTACATGATCAATTACTAATTGTAACTCTTGCACAAAATATGACAGTTGAATAAATAGTAAGCTGAACTGTGACATACTATGCTAAATCGAGGGCCTCGTGTATGGCCGATGATCGGATTGAAGTATAAAAAAATTGTTCAGCAGGAACTTCTAAAGAAGGAACCAGCTCTTATAAAGAGGATATTACCAAGACAATGACCATTTCTACACATTGGCATATAAAATAAAGCATTCCCTGATTACTATTGCAACTATAATCATGCAAATTTGGCTACTTAAAATCAATAATCGATAATAAATTATGAATAATATATCGAAGTTGAAAAAAAGTTAGCTCAACTTTGACTATGAAAAAAAAGTGATGGAGAAGAGAAATATGCAAAACAATCCATTCTGGAACCTTATATAGTCCTTCCTATAAGTACAAGCCAAATACGAGTGTGAATTGTTCATCCATATCAGTTGTGTAACCAAAATTTCCTTGTTATTTCTCAATCCCAATCCTCCTGACTCAACTGATCATCGTCCTCTTTAGGTGGCCTCACCACCAAAACCACTGCCCCCAACACCTCCTCCTCCTCTGCCAATTTACCCACCCTCTCAACCCTCAACCCGCCTTCTCCTTCCTCCCCCTTCTTTCCACTCACCAAATAAAACCCATCCCCATTCACCTCATTCCTCTTCCTATCCACCACCACCACCACCCCTTCCTTCTCCTCCCACTTCCTCACCCTCCACGGCAAGACCTTCGAGCTCCCAAACTCCACTGCCACCCCTCCCTCCCCTCCCAACCCCATCACCGGCGCCCACCCTGGCAACACCACCCACCTCTTCCACCCCTTGTCACTCTCCACCACCCCCAACTCCCCATCCCACTTACAAATCCACGGAGCCTCCTTCACCCCATCCACCGTCCTACTCACGGGTAACACCACCACCGAAGCCGCCTCCGCCACCTCCCCATACCTCAACCTCACCACCTGCAACAACTTAACAACTTTCTCCAACTTCTCATCCTCCTCGTCCACCCCATCCCCCTTCCTAGAAACCTTGTCAATCTCTTTCCCAATCCTCCCCTTCGCCTCGCCAGTCTCCGCAACCTCCAAAGCTTTCTGCAGCGCAGACAGCTTGTCTTGCACAGAAAGAACTTCTCTGCTCAGTCTGAACTGGGTGTAGGCTAAACAGTCTGCAGGGGAGTCTCCACTAAAAAACTCCCAGCCGTCGTCGCCGCGCCGCCTGGGGAAATCTTTCATGGCCCTGGCGATGTCCTCCGCGGAGTTTCCGTCTAAGTTGTTGAGGGCGACGTACTGGGCGGCGGCGGCGCGGTGGGAGGTGCTGAGAAGGCGGAGGTGGTAGAGGAGGTCGGCGGCGGAGGGGGAGTCGAAGAAGGGGAGGAGGTGGTGGGGAAGGAGGGGAAGGAGGGAGAGGCGGACGGAGGAGGAGACGGCGAGGCGGTTCTGGTCACGGGGGGATATGCCGGTGAGGTCCTCGATGGAAGGGGGTGTGAAGCCGTCGCGGGAGAGGGAGGAGATGAGGGGGGCGTAGTCGTGCCAGAGGCCGAGGCGGTTGCGGAGGATGTCGAGGCGGTCGGAGAAGGAGAGGGAGTGGTATTTGGAAGAAGAAGGGAGGGGGGTGGGAGGAGGGCGGAAGGGCTGGTAGATTTCGTTGGGGGGAGGAGAAGGGGAAGGGGAAGGGGAAGGGGAAGGGGAAGGCAGGCGAGAGGAACGGGGGATGAGTGGAAAGTGGGGACGGTGGTGGGAGGGCAGGATTTGGGGGAGGGGAATAGTGAGGGAGAGCATGGTTGTTTTTTAGGGGGGAGGGGGGGAGGGGGAACCGGGAAGTGATGGGGAGAAGCAGAAGCTTATCTGAATTACGTGGATAGCATGGTTTTGATCGCCCGGACCAAAACCAAAAGGGAATTTTTTTCCAAATTCACACCCTTTTTGAAAGTTTTTCCCAAATTGACCTTTTTATAAAGAAATCCCAAACTGACCTACTCGCTGTCTCAAAAAGCGAGTTTGGTAAAAATCTCATCGCTTTTTGAGACTGCAACTGTGAGATTTGGTTTTTTTTTATTTCTCTCTAACCAACACTCGCTGTCTCAAAAAACGATGAGATTTTTACCAAAGTCGTTCATTGAGACAACGAGTGTCGTTTAAAGGTTTTTAATACCCCGTGCTTTTTTTTTTCTCTCCTTATCTCCATTCTAATAGAGGATCTCGAAACATTTAAACCATGTCAAATTTCAATATGTTTGTGTTTGTTTTGTCAACTTTGTAGTAGTTTGTAATTGTTGTATTATGTGATGTGGATTTTCTTCTAATTTGTCTGCGTTTAATTTTGAACTATGATAGTTCTCATTTGTTTCAAAATCATTGGAAGTTAAGAGATTGTGAATGAATTTGGATTCAGAGATGTTGGAGTAGATATGAAGTTTAGAGATTGTGAATGAATTTACATATGCAACTTGAATTGGAATTTGTTTCCCTAAACTCACTTTCTCAGAAAGTGTGTCTGGTTTAAACCTCCTCACTTTCTTAGAAAGCAAGTTTAAAGTTGAGAAATTTCCAGAGCCTAAGTGGTCTCTGGAAATTTCTCAACACAACAGTCATTTTCTCATAAAACGATTGGATTTCGCCTACAGTCGCTTTCTGAAAGAGCGAGTGTAGATGTAACCCCTATTCCGTCAATACATATTTTCTAAATAATTTCTGTACTTTGATTATTTATAAATTCATTTTTGTTTTAAATTCGTTTTGGATACTCTATTAAAATCTTTTCGAATCGGAAATTATATTTACTTGAACAATGATATGTTTTAACTTTATTTTCTATTTTTTATTGATCGACTATTTATATTATACCTTATACTGTTTGGATTATTTTAAACTCGATTTCCATTTTGGCATATATATATATATATATATATATATATATATATATATATATATATATATATAATAAAACACTAAGAAAGCTATCAAGTGGCTCTCCTTCAATCCCCAAAGTTTGAATTTGAGTTTTTGGGGGAAACTTTTGGGGGGGGGGGGGGGGGGGGGGATTGTGTTTTGTGAGGTTAGATCTGGGCTTTTGATTTTTGGGGATTGAAGGAGAGCCACTTGATAGCTTTCTTTGTGTTTTATTATATATATATATATATATATATATATATATATATATATGGAAACATGGACCCTTAATTTATAATTATTTTTCAACATATACTAATCAAAACATGGGCATTTATTTACAACTAATTTTTGTCATACTATTCAAACTTGAGCTATATAATTGTTGATTTACTATTTACAAGGCTTTTCATATGCTGTATCGTTCTGAAGACGTGCAGTAGGCACATGCCCACAGGCAAATCTAGTGTATATATATATATATATATATATATATATATATATATATATATATAAAGAAATGCTCAGTTGAAAACGCAAATGTCTGTAAAAACGTGGAAAACCACCTAGGCCGTTGTTTCTAGGTTATAATGCATTATAACGGCCTAGGTTGTTTTCACGGGTTTTCACAACATTTGCGTTTTCAATGGAGCATTTCCCATATATATATATATATATATATATATATATATATATATATATTATTCTTATTCTTATTATTATCATTATTATATCTATTTTACTATTATTGTTATTATCATTATTATTATTATTACTACTTGCGATTGCATATTAAAAACCCAATTCTATTTGTTAATTGCATTTGTTGTCATTTCAAAATAAATTCTATATTGTAATGCAAATTATATTTTATTATAAATCATATTTTTATAGGTTATTTTATTTACCTATTGGATTTAAACCCAAAAAATCCAAACCCTTTTGCTTATTGGATTCTACCCATTACCTAATAACCTGTTACCCTAATATATAACCCTAGAAAAACCCTACCCTAGAAAACCTTAACCTAGCCTCTATGTACACCCTAGCCGCCATTGTTCATTCCTCCTACCCCCTACTATTCATCTCCATCCTGCCCCTTACTCTGACCTCGCCACAGAACCGATCATCGACTCTTCTTCTTCCTCGTTTTCCCCATCATCCCATCTGCATCACGTCGCCCTCCTCCGTTGCTCGAGCTGACTCTGAACACCTTCGTCGACCCACCGCAGTCTCTCCAACCACCGTCGCTGCACTCATCGAGCCACCGCTTCACCTCCATCCCAACTCCGTCCTCCCGTCGAGCTACCCTCGACGCTGCACTCGACCTCCTCGAGCCTCGCCTACACCCTGATCCTCTACCATCATCTTCCTTCTCACACCTACTCCAAACCCATCCGCCGAATCCATTCCCCACTGCCCTCGTTGAGCCCTATGTTGATCGCCACAAGTTGCCGCCCCCACCATCTCAGCCCTGAGCCTCGCGCCACCCACGCCCTGCCGCCACCAGCCATCGCGATCGAGTCAAAGATTCCCCACCATTGCTGATGTGTGATCGGGAAAGAGATCGAGTTTGAATCTCGACCGTTCGATCTCCTCGCGATCATCGCCATCATCCGATTAGATCGATCCTGGCCATCTGATCTCCCTCGCGATTCAGACCATCATCAGGATCACATCCAACTGTCTGATCTTGATCATCTTGATCATCAGCATCAGAGCATTTCTGGGCTGTCCGATCTCATCATCATCTGCATCAGCCCCAGATCAGATCTGAGCCGTCGATTCCCTCGATCTTGATCTTGATCTTGATCATTGAATCTCAGCTGTCGATTTTCTTGATCTTGATCGCCATCAAGATCCGCGTCGATCCGATCTATCCAATCTCGATCTTCGATCAACGTCCTCATCCTATCAAGGCAAGTATCTTCTTGTACAATTCGTTGTTCTAGTACAAGCTTTTATTTCAAAATACCGCAAGTAGATTGTAGTTGTGACTCACCTTTGGCTTATCATTGATGATCTCATTTTTACTTGTTGTTTTCTTTATCAATTCCTAAATCATAAAGGTCACAACCTTTCGTTGAAACACTCGTTTCACAACTTGTATAATTATAATACATTTCATGCAAAAATATCCTTGTTTGCTTCTGTCCTGTTTTTGGTCTGCTGTTTCGACCCTGATAATGTCAGAATCTGGACTTGAGTTTTAAACATGAAATGTAGTCCCAGATGTATAGTTTACTACCCTTTTGACGGAATTGAATTTCGAGTTATAGTTTGTGAATTATCACTGATTTAGTGCTGTTATGTCTGAAATTTCATATTCATAAATTTGCTGCGTCAATCTATTTTTTAAATTAAGTTAACTATGCTACTTGTAAGATAATGACTTGAAATCTTGCATGCTGAGATTAGACATACTATAGGACCTTCCCAAATTTTTTTAGAATTAATTGATGAAGTTTCAGGCATGTTTCATGTTCTAAACACAATTTTATAAATTCTGGCTGAACACGAATTCTGTGTAGTTTGCTGTTTTGGCACCTGTTGCTACAACTTTCATGTATCTTATTTATATGTAATGGATTCGGCAGAGAGTCTAGTTTCTATATTTTCTAACAGATCTAAATTTGTATTCTTGTAGCAACGAAAATCTCAGTTTTGGTGCAGCAATATCCTACTGTCCATAATTGGAATTCTCGTCATTTTTGATAATTATGTTTTGTTTGATACTCGAATATGCTTTCTACCTAGCCTAAATTTGTTCCCTGTTCTTGATCATATTTACTTGCCCTGGTTCGCACCCTTTTATGCTTGTCTTGATAATAATAATAAACAACAAGCCAGTGTTTAAGGAAAAGACCATAGTAGTGGACAATATAGGTAAGTGTACTCGGAAGAGGCCCATGTTTTCCATGATTTTAAGTTAAATGGAACTAAGTGCCACGTCAGAGATTGACGGGGGCCACCTCTAGTGCCTGCACGGATTACTTATAGTGCCCATTATATGATTACGTGATATGTGTTTGCAATCAGATGGAACTAAGTGCCACGTCAGGGGTTGACGGGAGCCACCTCTAGTGCCTGCAGAGGTCACCTCTAGTGCCCTTGGTTTGACCACATGCTCGTATTTCCTACTGGACTTGAGTACACGGCCATATACAATCCACCACTAGGTCTAAACATAACTTGTTTGTAAGTAGTAACCATGTGGTAAATAAATGGGATGCAAGAAATACTGCTTAGATAGAATTAAACAATAAACTTAAGAATAACTTATTACTTGTACACACTTGACACCTGCCTCGCATGCTACTTGATACTTGTTACTTGATACTTGATACAACTACATGCTCACTTGTTACCTGTTCGTGCTACTTATATTTGTTACCTGATCCTGTTACTTGATTTGTTTCGCTTGTTAGCTAGTCGCTTGAACTTCACTACTTGTTGCATCATTATCAAATCATGTTGTATACTCTTGATTCCAAATCTTTTTTCATATTTTCTTGCACTTGTTTTCATATCCCTTGCTTGTATTACTTGTGACCCGTAACTTGCACTAATGGATGTCTATCTTTGTTTCTCTAATTTTCTTGTACATGATATATATACAGGTTTTGGAGATCAATTGTCTGCTGGAGTTGGTGAGCAGGCTTCGCTTGAGAAAACTTGCTTTAGTTATTTTGTATTTGAATTTATTTAATTCTTGTTGCTACTTAAAATTTGTAACTGGCTTGTAGTCCCGAAGTTCTACTTTGATCGAGATCTTGAATTTATTTGGAATATTTATATTGCTTCAAATGATTCCTGTTGGTTAATAAATTATTCATGCATGCATGGTTGAGTATATTTTGTTATATTCCTTGTTATGATGCTGAGTCGATCCTACAGCTTATAAACGATGAAAATCATTCCCAGGGCTTTCTCACATACTTGTATTCCGTATTCTTTTTGGAAAGCGGGGCGTGCCAGTAGACAAAACCACATCGCTTTCTGGGAAAGCGACTGTGGTGTTGAGAAATTTCCAGAGACCAGCTCCTAACACTCTTTCTCGGAAATATACCGTTAAAGGTGGGTGATTGAAGAGGTAGATAGTCAATACGAGGTCGAAGTAGCTCCTTCAACCGCACTCTTTTCCCCAAATTCCTGATTCGACGATTTCCTTGGATATTGGGATTTAGGGTTTTCAGAGCGTGAATAGAAGGAGTTGAGAGTGTGAGGTGAGATTGTAGGTGAGAGATGTGGAAGATCGTAGGTGGGGATTTTTGGGTTAATCGACAAGAGGTGTAATACCCCAGATCTTGAGCGAACAGTCGACTGGTGGTTTGAGCAGTCGACTGGTCTGCGCGGGATTTGAGAATTTGAGAAGGATTTTGAGAAATATAGTCCCACATGGGAAGTATACAAAAACTAATTTGAGTATAAATATAATTGCCTATGATCAAGAGTCACCTAATTGGTTAACCACCTTTTGAGAGGCAGCTTGTGGTGGGCAGTTGTACTACATAGTATCTAATTTGTCTTCTAAAAATATTAAAATTGTCTGAGTATTGGGGCGGGGCGTTACAAATGGTATCAGAGCCGACTTTCGACACCGAGTGTAGAAGAGGGCCTATGATCTAGTTCACGGCAGGGAGATGATTCTCCGGATAGGCAGGGTGCATTTATATGTACCGGGTGTTTCTACACATTTCGTGGGATCGAGGACTATTCTACAATGGCTAGAAAGGTGGATCCTACACTAGATGTGTGTCCCGCACTCAGCGAGGACGCTAATTTCTAAAGGTGGGGTGTATGTAATACCCCAGATCTTGAGCGAACAGTCGACTGGTGGTTTGAGCAGTCGACTGGTCTGCGCGGGATTTGAGAATTTGAGAAGGATTTTGAGAAATATAGTCCCACATGGGAAGTATACAAAAACTAATATGAGTATAAATATAATTGCCTATGATCAAGAGTCACCTAATTGGTTAACCACCTTTTGAGAGGCAGCCTGTGGTGGGCAGTTGTACTACATAGTATCTAATTTGTTTTCTAAAAATATTAAAATTATCTGAGTATTGGGGCGGGGCGTTACAAGAGGAGATCGCCAAAATGGGTTAGGGTTTCGGGGTCAGAAGAGGAAGAGGAAGATAGAGAGTTGAAAGAAAGAGAGAGGTCGAAACATCGAGTTTGGGTATTAAAAACCCCAAACGACACTCGTTGTATCAAAAAGCGAGTTTGGCAAAAATCTCATTGCTTTTTGAGACAGCGAGTCTTGGCCAGGGAGAAATCAAAAAACCCAAACCTCACACTCGCTGTCTCAAAAAGTGATGGGATTTTTGCCAAACTTGCTTTTTGAGACAACGAGTAGGTCAGTTTGGAATTTTTTTTAAAAAGTAGGTCAGTTTGGAAAAAACTTTCAAAAAGTAGGTCATTTTGGGAAAAATTCACCAAAAGAAAGGGTGGTGATGGATGGATGGATGATGGACTGAAGGAGATGTGGGCACACATCTCAGTGTGTATGCAACATTATTCTTTTTTTTCTTTTATCCTTTCTTTCCCAAATTCTAATGAGAATAGACACTACATACATGCTGAAGGAATGTATGGGAGTCCTCAGTAATGGATGTGTCCGATCAAATCTGGGAGTTTTGTTCCCAATGTATAGGGCTAAATTTCCAAAAATACCGCTTCAGTATATGTGTATTTTATCAAATACTTCTTAATTATCTTTGTGTGTAAATACACACCTTAATTTTTTTCTCAAAAAACACTCCTCAAAATACATAGAGTAAAAGGGTGTTTTTTTCAAGTATTAATGAATGTTTATGAGTGTTTTTTATATCATAAGTAAAATTTAAAGGTATTTTATATATCATTAACATAGTTTATTGTAGTTTTTTTAAAATGAAAATTTAATGGACCAAATTGAGAAAAAATTTAAGACGTGTTTGTTATAAAAATAGGAGTTGATGAGTGCCGAATAAGAAATGTATACAGTTGACCGATTTTTTTCTCTCAAATTTTGCCTTTAGAGATTGGAGTACATGGTGATTAGCATGTTTAGTGAATATGTGTTTTTTATTAATTTTTTATTTTAAGAAGAATGTGGTTTTTTCCGTATCCACACTTCAAACCTTAGCTATTTCCATATTTCCGTCCAAATTCTTCATATTTCCATATTTTAACATAAAATCTTTGTAGTGATTCTAAAAAACCGCATTATATTTTTCAATTAATTTTTAAAAATATACTTCGAATATTTTTCTTATTAGATCCAAGCCCAATAAGAATATCTTTTAATTCCTAAATTAACATCAATTCAACCATTTTCTTCGTTTAAATAAATTTTTTTTCTCGTTTATCATGTTCTTCAATTTCTCCACTTGTCTTCAATTCCTTCACCAATGTCTTATTAATATCTCATCTTCACCAATACAGTTATAATCAAACTTTTTATCTCCATCTCCATCTCAATGAATGCTTCTTTTAATAAACACCATAATTTAAGTTATTAGCCTTCAAATTGTCTCAAAATATATGAAAATTATTAGAACCTAAAATTTTTTGTCGAGAAGAATTTGTAGTAAATTGAAGTTCAATGGTTACTATGTAATATTTTTTAAGAGATTTGAAGAAATTGAAATAGGTAGTTAGATTCCCTTTAAGTTCTCTCATTGATTCGAAGAATAATTAAAGAATGAAGAGGGTAACAAAAGGGCAAATCGTATTTTTTAACATCATGAATGTTTTTGGAATTAACCTATTGATTTGAATTGGTAATATAGAAATATAAATATTTCGAGTGGGTATATGGAAATAAGAAAGAATGTGTGTGTGGATATTGTGGCTACTTATTTTATGAGGGAGGAAACAGATGATGTGAATTCTTTAATGAAAATCTGTAAAGATCTAACATTTACTTTGATCAGAATTAATCGTCATTAACCGCTTCTTAATTTGATTTTCTGACTATTGTGGATGCTTTGATCTGATTTAGATGGCCAAGATCGCTCGAGCAAACCTGTAAAAAAACCCTAAACACCGAGATGTTACCTGACAAAAGACCGTCCGACGCTCAAATCAGAATTCATAAAATAGTGGAGTTGGACAAATAACGATTACTAGATTCTGAAAGGGATAGAGAGTATTTATAGGTCTAGGAATTAGTTACAAAAGATCAACTTGAAATAACATATTTTATGTTTAAATTGCTTATTCTCATGGTTAGGAGATAGAGTTAGTTGATAACTCTGTTTTGGATTGAGAATTTAGTCAAGAGCTTTAATTAACAATTACTCTTCTTCTTGGGCAGTAGCTTACTCTTTGATTGTAGGCCTGTTTTTTTGTTAATGCGTCTAAAATGGCCCATGTTCTTCATATATGCATGTATTCGTTGTAAAATTACCGTTCTGCCCCTAGAAGCTTCGTGATTCCTGCCTCAATCGTGTGGCCCCGAAATGCTATGTCCCACTTCTGAATGTTGGGTTTTACAGCTTTTTAGGAGTAGTTTGACTTGTTTCAGGTTATCTGAACAGCTTTTTGGCTTTCAGGGACGATTAGAGATGATAAATTCTTTTGGAGCTTATGGGAGCAGTAGTGACTTTGTAGGATTTTCAAGTATTTTTCCCGTTTTTTGGATTGTTCTGAAATTTTTTCCAACATTTTAAACTTTTTTCTGATTTTAAAATTAAAATTTCAATTTTTAAACTAATTTATGGAATTTACAAATTAAGTTTAATAAATTTATAATTATTTTTCAATTTTATTTATTATTCTAAAATTATAATTATCTTTTAGAATTTTAAATTAATTTTCCCAAATTTTAAAATAATTTTATGATTTTTTAAAAAGTTTTCTGAATTAATAATTAGAAAATGGAATTTTTTTATCAGATCGTGCTAAAGCGTGATTTTCGGGTAGATCGGATGATCCACATCTCCTTCAAGCTGTGAGTTACCTAGTGGAGAGCGCTGACTTGCATTTTGAGGAGATCTCGCATGTTCCTCAAGAGGAGTACGAGATTTGAGGATACCTTATAAAGACAAATTGACATTTTCGTTGTCTTGGTCGGTGCACCACTAACACCGGTGCGAGGCACCGACCAGGAGCTTGGTGCTGACGTGCATGCCACGTGGCACTGACCTGGATGCCATGTGGCTCCGTCTTTGATGTTGGCATGGCTTGCCATGTGGCATTGACTTGGCGGCCGCGTGGCATTGATATGGCTCCTTGTTTGATGTTGACATGGCCTTGGCTTGGCCGCAATGTGCTGCCGACGTGTCTCCCTCTTTGATGTGAAGTGGCTTAGCCACATGGCACTTAATTGGTGGCCATGTGGAGCCGATGATGGTATCACTTTGACACTGACGTGGCTTGCCACGTGGCGTTGAGTTTGTGCTGATGTTGATTGTCACGTGGCACCAGTATATATATGCATATATATTATATATTATTTTGTTTTAATTTTGGTGATTAATTAGTTAGGTCTCCCAACGATCGGAAGTCCAACCGACACTCTCTTCTTTATATGTCCCCCTAGGGGTGGCAGCAGGTCCAGGCCAGCCTGGGATCGACCCGGCCTGGCCCCTAGTTAGGCGGGCTCAACACGGGACCGGCCCCCCAAACCCAGGGGCTGGTCCGGTTCACATTATTTTCGAAATAGCCCGGCTAGGCCCGGCCCGGTTAAGGACCGGACCGGCTGAACCGGCCCGCCCGGGCCCGGGCAGACCGTTGGCATTTTTTTCTTTTGGGTTCAAAAGTTTTTTCTAAAACCAAATTGCCCCCCAACGGATCTATACTAACTAGTTTTGGGGGGGTACTTTAGGAAATCAAAAAAATTGCATATTCTATATACAACACATCATTTCTTTTATTTCCCTTCACTAATTCACTCAAATCTCTCAACTATCTCTCAAATCAACAATCAACAACAACAATCAACAACAATCAACACTCTCTCAACTTTGCAAAGATCAACAATCAACAACAATCAACATCTCTCAACTTTGCAAGGATCAAATTTCTCTACATTTTGCAAGGACCAATAATCAACAACAATCAACACTACTACAAGCTCTCAAGTCTCAACTCTCTCAACTTTCATTCTTCAAACTTCAAACACTCATATGGTAATTTAGTATATGTTTAATTTGTAGATTTAACATAGTTGATTATTCTCATCTATATCTCTTAATTAGTTTGGATTTTCTTGAACTTCTTCCTCTCATTTTTTAAGATTTTATTCATGAATTTGTTCGTTTTAAATTTTGTTGTTTCTCTTTATTTAATTTTGTTGTTTTAAATTATTAGTTGTCATACATTTAGTTGTTTCTTTTCATTTAAATTTTATACATACACTAGTTTTTAATATTTAAATGGCTTCTAACCGATCACACGGTGGTAGACATAGTAGTCAAGAGTCCACTAGTCATCACATTCCTACCATTCCAATTCCATATATAGATAGTGAAGAAACATTCATGAATTATGATAGTTTTCCCGATTTGAATGAAACACACTCAAATCCTATAGAAATAGAAGATCATGTAGAACCACAACCATCGGAACAAGGTCCTTTTCTAACCCATAAAACAAGAGGGACTACTTCCGAAGTAGACAATTATTTCAATTTTGTCCCTTCACAAAATGATAAGAGTGCATGACTAAAAATATGTAAGAAGTGTCAAACACCATATAAGTTTAAAATGGGATTGGGCACGGGGTACACTTCAACATCACTTAAACAAATATCAACTCGAATTTTTGAAAGACAATCTCGCACAACAAAAAATACATCCTAGAACCAGTCATGTAAATAGTCATAGCTACGATCACGTTATCGTTCGTAGAGAAATGACTAAGTTAGTAATTAGAGATAAATTACCATATTTGTTTGGTGAAAGTAGGTATGTAGAGACTTTTGCACAAACCTCCTTAAACCCCCATTATAAAAGGATTGCTAAGAATGTAGTTAAGGATGATTGTAAATTAGTTTACAATGAGACTAAAGATTTTTTCATAGCAACACTAACATTACTAAATATTAGAGTTTTTTTGACATCGGATGGGTGGGTAGCAGTAAACAACATTCCAATGATGTGTGTAACATGTCATTGGATAGATTCGGAATGGGTACTTTCAGAGAGGATAATTTTATTTGGATTTGTTAGGTACCCACATAAGGGTAAAATTATAGCCACACACATTATGGAAGCCTATAATACTTTTGGTATTTATGATAAAGTGTTTGCTATTGGTTTTGATAACGCCTCTAATAATACTAAGGCAATTGATAGTTTGAAAATTACTTTAGATCCTATAGAACCCGAAATTTTCCATGTTTGGTGTGCTTGTCATATTTTAAATCTTTGTGTACAAAATGCATTTAAAATGATAAACTTGATGCAATGAGAGATTGTGTTCATTATATTATATTGAGTGGTCCAATATATCAAGCTTTTCATGATTGGTATAAACTTAAGGGAATTGTATATAAGCGTTTTCCTAAAGATGTTAGACATCGTTGGAATTCTATATTTGATTTATTAGGTGTTTTTCTTCATTATCGTTTTAATTTTAGAGATATTTGTGTTGCAATGGGTATGCAAAATTGTATGTTAGATGATGATTTTTGGTTTTTGCCGATAGTTTGTATAAATTTTTAGAACCTTTTAACGATGCAACTTTGCAATTTTCAAAAACATATACATCTATATCTAGTGGTATTTTACTTGAAATTGTCACTATGATGACAATAGTTAATTATTTGCAAAATGACTCTTTCATTGGGGATATTGTTAATGCAGCATATATTAAAATTTTAAAATATTTCATCCACTTCCTATGTTATATTGTGTAGCTAGTGTAATGAATCTCATGATTAAATTAGATGACACAAAAAATTTAATTGAAATTTTTTACACTTATGCCCCACACGATGCAATACAAGATTTGATTATGTAGTTTTTACTCGTCAATTTGAGCATATTTTGACTAGGTTATATGATACTTATGATAGACTTTATTCATCTAACATTACATGAACACAAACAAAAAATGTTGACTCTTCTTCTTCTTCTTCTTCCTCCATATTAGCAAAAGAAAACAGTCATGCAACTAGTAGTATTTTAAATCTTATTAAATAAAAAAAACCAAGAACCAATTCACAAAATGAGTTGAATTGGTATAATGCACAAAGTTCGATTGAAGATGTAGTATATGTGTTACAGTTTTGGAAGAGCAATGCATTTTTTTAATATTCTTTCATGTATGTCTAGAGATTTGCTAATAACACTGGTATCAACCGTTGCATCGAAAAGTATTTTTTCTCTTGGTGGCAGGATAATGAGCCCAAACAGGAATCGATTGACAGCCAAATATTTGGAGATGCTAGTATGCGCCGAATATTGGATGAAAGCGAAAGAGAGGACCCAAGATTTACTTTAAGCACAAGCTGGTTCAACAAGTAGCGATGAATGAACAATTAGATTTAGGTGATTTACATTAAAATGATGTACAATATATTGTAAATAATTAGAAAATTTAGTGGGATGAGATTCTATATTTAGGTTAAGTAGAAGTGCATGACAATAGTCCAATGCCCTCTCTTCAATCTAAATAGCGGCACGACAGTAGTATGAAATTTTATGAGTAATGCTACATCCACTACCAATTTCACTACATTTCTCTTCACTACCTTAGGTGGCACACTCCAATAGGTTGGGAAAGATAGAGTAGGTGGGAGAACTCTCCAATAGGAGTATGCCACCTAAGGTAGTGAACAAAATGGTAGTGAAATTGGTAGTGAATGAAGCATTACTCAAATTTTATTCATGTACTTCATTTTATTTAACAATTTGTAATTTATTAAATCAATTTAAATTTTATTTTAATTTCTTTTATTTATTATATCTTTGCAATTTTTATGAAATTGTAATTTAATATTTGATCTTTCATCTTCCTTTAAAAATAATAATAATAAAAAAAAATTATAGTGAAAAACCAGCCTGGCCCGGACCTCATCCTTGGGGCCGGAGGACATGTCCGGGCCTAGATTTTCCCAACCTAGCCCGGCCCGGCTCAGCCTGCGAAGTCCTCGAGCCCGGACTGGATTGGCTCGGGACCGGGCAAAGCCCGGGCGGTTCCGGCCCGGCTCGGGCCGGGTTGCCCAAATGCCACCCCTAGTCCTCCCTCCTCCCTCTCTACTTCTTCTCACTCTACTTCATTATTACTTCCATTTTCTCTCTCTAGAAGTTAAAGAGACTCCGGCGAATTTTTTTTCCGATGAGCTCTGTCACCCGAACGTTCTAGTCAAGTTAGGAATTTTTCTCTGACAAGCTTCGTCACCTGACCTTTATTAGTTAAGTTAGGTAATATAAATATTATTTTATAAGATGTCTAGGGTCTAGTCCGGCGATGACTTCTTTTCTTTAAACCGATTAGTAAAGAAAGTATATGCACCTCATCTTTTAAGAAATGAGAAGGGGAAGGGGCAGTTGGGTCTTCTTCGATTAAAGTGGAGATGATGCTGGTGAGTGTGGGAGATACTGTAGTGTTCTTTTGGGTCTTACGCACGCCCAGCAGTACCCCGAAGACTTAGGGGATCTTGTCGAGCATGGTCTTCGGTATGAAAAGCCCAAATATTGCGAGGTCACCGAGGCCGACTCAATCTCGAGTATCTTGACTGATGAGGATCTTTCGCAGATTAGAGCCACCTTTGGATCCCTTCCCAGTACGAGCTTCTTCTGTCCAGTCAGGGAATTAGGGTATGCTCGAAGCTTCTCTACGAATACTATTTCTTTCATTTTGATGTTTTCCAAGCCATGCTTCATCTTCCTATGCTCCCCTTTATTAGAGAATTCATTGGGTGGCATAATGTTAGTCCGGTGTAGTTCATGCCGATGTGTGGAGGCAGGTGAACGCCTGTAATACCCTGCAAAATAGCATATGGCTACTTTTGCATCGTAATCTGTGCGCAATTGAGAATTGCACGCGATTATGTATTTTTCTAATAACAATTATTTTTAATTGAGAAATATCAGATATTGTTTACTTTATTTTATAATTTTGAAGGATTATTATGAGGTAGTTTTAATGTATTTTGTATTGTTGGTATTATTAAAGAAAAGAGTTGGGTTTTATTTGAAATATATTGAGACTTGGGGGCTTATATATAATATTCCCTTATTATTTATTTATTTACTTTTTACAAACCCCCCCTCCCTCCTCCTTTCTCCTTCCTTCTCCTTCTTCTTCTTTCCCTTCCTGTCTCTATCCCGACCAAAAAGAACCCCAAACCGAACCCACTTCGGTTCTCTCTCTCCCCGCTCAAATCCCCTCCATTTCTCCGTGGTTTTCAAATTAAATTAAGGGATAGGCTAATTGAAGGGTTCTCTACATCGTGGTAGCATCGGATTTTTGAAAGGATTTCGGGAAGGTAAACCCTAAATTATTTTATTGTATAAAATTGAGTGTGGTTAATTTCTTTTGAGTAGGAGTATTATGGTAGGAAGATTAAGAGATGTTGCAAATGGTAGAGGCGAGAAATTAGCAAGTTGTTAGAGAATTTGTAAGTTGTTAATAAATTAGGGTTTTGGGTTTGTAAAAGAGAACTATATGTGTATGAATTATTTCTCGTATAGTAGTAGAAAGTATAGTTGGGCCGCTTGGAAATTTAGGAGTGGTTCTGGTAATTATTTGGGGATAAAAATTTTCCATAGGCATTAGATTATTACGTGCATCGCATGTGTGTATTCCAGGCATTCAATAAACGCTTGTGTGATATTTAGAATAGTGTTATTAGCTCTTGTGATTGGTTTGGATGATTTGAGTTTTAATTACTTTGAAATTTGATAATAGGATACATTAGCAACTTTGGATGCGGGGTGACATGGTGGTGCTTCGAATCTTCGCGAAATATGTGAGTACGAATTTATTTATGTATTTTTGTGTTTTAAGAAAAAATTTATAATAACCTGAATGGTTGGTATGAATTACGGATAAGGCGTATTTGGGTCAAGGGTATCGGAATAACGTATATGTGTATATGGGGATGAGTTATATTTATATGATGATATCAAAATATGGTGAGTATGGTTTTATATACATATTTGATGTTTTAAAGAAGTTCGAATAAACTGAAATGTTGATATGATTTATGGATGAGGCGTATTGGGATAAAGTGTATTGGTATAAATTTATGGATTAGTTATGTATATGGGGATGAGTTACACTTATATAATAATATCGAAATATGTGAGTATGAATTTATTTACGTATTTTTGTGTTTTAAGAAAAATTTTATAATAACCTGAATGGTTGGTATGAATTACGATTGGATCAAGGGTATCGGAATAAAGTATATGTGTATATGGGGATGAGTTATATTTATATGATGATATCAAAATATGGTGAGTATGATTTTATATACGTATTTGATGTTTTAAAGAAGTTCGAATAAACTGAATTGTTGATATGATTTATGGATGAGGCGTATTGGGATAAAGTGTATTGGTATAAATTTATGGATTATTTATGTATATGGGGATGAGTTACACTTATGTAATAATATCGAAATATGTGAGTATGAATTTATTTACGTATTTTTGTGTTTTAAGAAAATTTTTATAATAACCTGAATGGTTGGTATGAATTACGAATAAGGCATATTTGCATCAAGGGTATCGGAATAACGTATATGTGTATATGGGGATGAGTTATATTTATATGATGATATCAAGATATGGTGAGTATGGTTTTATATACGTATTTGATGTTTTGGAGAAGTTTGAATAAACTGAATTGTTGATATGATTTATGGATGAGGCGTATTGGGATAAAGTGTATTGGTATAAATTTATGGATAATGGATTAGTTATGTATATGGGGATGAGTTACACTTATATAATAATATCGAAATATGTGAGTATGAATTTATTTACGTATTTTTGTGTTTTAAGAAAATTTTTATAATAACGTGAATGGTTGGTATGAATTACGGATAAGGCGTATTTGGATCAAGGGTATCGGAATAACGTATGTGTGTATATGGGGATGAGTTATATTTATATGATGATATCAAAATATGGTGAGTATGGTTTTATATACGTATTTGATGTTTTGAAGAAGTTCAAATAAACTAAATTGTTGCTATGATTTATGGATGAGACATATTGGGATAAAGTGTATTAGTATAAATTTATGGATAATGGATTAGTTATGTATATGGGGATGAGCTACACTTATATAATAATATCGAAATATGTGAGTATGATCTCTTTTGTTTTTATGTACGTGGTGTGTTGTTGGGTTGTTGTTTCTCTTGTATGTATGTTGTCCTAAAACAACTTGGACAAGTCCTAAGCTTACGAATGATGCCGTGGATAAAATGAATGATCCCCTAAGAAAGTGAATGATAGAACTTTAATAAGAACATAAAGATTGAATTTTGGATTGTAGTAGGATTGAGGCTCATGCTATATACCATGCTTAGGTAGTAGTAAGAACCATTCATGCCTATGTGACATCCTAGTAACCCATCATGCTTGATGAACCCATTCATGCTTGTGATATTTAGTTGTTCTTAGTGAAAAGAACTATCATGCTTGAGTTTGATGAATCCATTTATGCTTGTGAACCCATGAAACAACATCATGCTTGAATTGTAGTCAATGTTCATATCCATGCTTAAGGTTGTAATAGACACCCGTGCTTAGAGTGTAGTAGTTACTCATGCTTGAATGGTAGTAAATGCTCATGTTTAAGTTGTCGTAAATATCCATGCTAAAGTGAGTAGATATTCATGTTAAGTTGCAGTAACATACATGCTTAAGTTGTAGTAACCAGTCATGCTTAAGTTGTATTCATGCTTAAGAGTGTTGTAGGTTGATGTTTAAGTTATATACTGTGCTTAAGGCCATTGTAGATTCGTGCTTAAGTAATAGAAAAGAATCATGTTGTTGTAGTTGTGGTGTTAACCATCACATTGTAGTAATAGTATCAGTAAAGAACTATCATGTTATAGTTGTAGCGTTAGTAAAGAACTATCGCGTTATAGTGGTAGTGTAGTAGAGAACTATCATGTTGTGGTGGTAGCATTAGTGAAGAACCATCGTGTTGTAGTTGCAATACTCGAGTTGCATAGTAGTTCTAGATTCAAAGGAACCACACTTGAATTGTATTATGATTGTAGTGAAAGATTAAAAAGAACCCATGAGCCCATGCTTTTAGTCCTAGGTGATTCTAGCGCAAACTTGAAGAAAGAACCCAAGAATCTAGTGCATGTAGTTCTAGTTCAATTTGGGGAGAGAAACCATGGATTCTAGTTGTATGAGACCCTAAGTAAGGTTGGACCATATCACATGAACATTACTCATCTTCATGGGTAATAAGGGTTGGGAAGGTCACTATTAATCGTTAGCTTGATAAAAGTTTGATGTCGCTTCTTGGGCTTCTCATTGGTAGAATGCATATTTTAGACTGTTAGTAGATTCTTTTATTGCTTCTAATTATAGAAAATCAAGTTTGCTAGTAAGCACGTTTGGTTGCTTCTAGGTTGATTACTGTATGGTTATTTTTATGTGTGGTTTTGCTCATACGGGCTTGACTGGGCCGTATGTTGCTGTTGGTCTCATACGTAGTTTATTTGGCTCGTATGTATATTGTTGTCTCATACGCGGCTCGACTGGCCCGTATGTAGCTGTTGGTCTCATACGTGGCTTATTTGGCTCGTATGTATGTTGTTGCCTCATATGCGGCTCGACTGGCCCGTATGTAGCTGTTGGTCCCATACGTACTGTTTAGCTCGTATGTGTTGTGTTTGGTTACTAGTATGTAGCTTCTTAGCTAATACGCAGTTTGTTGTGCTCATCTAGGGTGATATCATTGCCCTAGGGCTATCGACCATTAAGACGTGTGTTTACCTTACTCCTAGACGAGTCACTCCTTGTGTACCGTCGGATCTTAATCGGTGTAGGTTGATCGCGGACTGGAATATAGACGAAATCCAAGTTCAGGGTAGTGGCATGCAGGTACATTCAAATTGCCGGGGTTTTGGATCGATAGGCCATGAACCAGATCCTTAGGGATTCTGGTAAGTCTAGGTTGAGTAGCCTAGTAGAGTTGTCTTGCGAAGTCTAACTTAAAACTTAGCATGTTGTGTAAGTTCTATGGTCATCTCTCAGTTTGTTTAGGGTTAGTGACATTGTTAGGGTAGTAACTTATGGCTATTACTACTTAACCATTATTATTATCATCTTTCGCCGAAGGGAAAGAGTTGGTGTTAAGGGTGATTCCTTATGATCCGACCTGTCCTATAGGCCTGCATTAGGCGGTATTATTGGGTTGTACCTTTCTTGTCAAAGGGATACAGTCTGTGCCTTTTCACGAGTTGGGAGCACGAGATCCGTATCTCGTCTGTTAATTTCTGAAGTGCCATGATCAGGGCGGGCGCGAGTCCTGTCGGAGCTAGGGGATGGACCCCGGAACTCCGTCATGTCCTTGATCTAGGGACGAACAAGCCATAGACTATGGTATGGCTAGGGGGCGACAGGGGATGCTTCGAGCTAACCTGTTTTGCGGTAACTCCGAGGTTCGTCAGATTTTTGAGTGAGGCAATAGTGGCAAACGAAGACACCACTATATAACTGCAATTGGCAGAATTAGACCGTTTCAGGGCAACCTCATCAGTCACGTTGTATCTTCAGAAACAAGTTGAGTACAAGAGTAGAATTCATAATGTGGGTTCAAATCCCTATATATGGAGAAATGGGTTGAGATGGGGCATATGTAGTATGTGATGCATACTATTCCGGAGACTTGCTTGCATTAGAATAAGAGCATCATTGTATTGGTAATCTTGCATTAGAGTTTAAGTCATAACATACACTGGCACATCAATTATATGTACACGTTTCTTTTCCATTCAAGATGAATTGCGATTGTGATAGTTAAAGCGTATAATGAGTGTGAAAGTGATGTATTGCGGGACGCGATGATATATGTTGTAAGAAATGAATGAATGCGATGTTATGTGATATGAAATTGAGAGGGATCATGTTTATGAATGGAGATGAGTACGAAAGAATATAAGTTGTGAGTCTGGAAATGCAAATGAATGGTTAATGAGGTGCAGTTTATGTGAAAGTAGAGTTAATTGTGAATGTAAAGCCTTTGGAAAAGTAAAGTTATAGGAATATTTGTATAAGGCATAAAGTGATGGGCGTTAAGCATTTGTGAGTTAAGCGACTAATTTGTGAATGATTTCCAAACTAAAGATAAGTATGTTATGAGAGGGTGTGGATATGCATACAGGTGATGACTCAGAGAGTATTTGAGGTGAAATCCCATTTATGATGTTTACATGTTCAGTTGTCAAGTAAAATTTGATTATCTTGGTATTCGTAAGTTCGTTCTGTTTTTACTTATAAAGTTTAATTTATTTGCTTAATTAATAAATTATACTCACATCAGAAATGGCTAACCCCTTAGTGTTTGGGGGGTTAGGGAGTCCCTGGACTACCCTAGGTCCCTTACTGTTACAGGTCCTCAGCAGTGCAGAGATGAGGTGTAGATTCATGGTTTGTGGAGTCGAGCTACATTTTCCAATTTGTTTGTTAAGGTTTAATTATGTGAATAGTGAAATTTATGTTTTAAATAGTATTTCTGATGGATAAGTATGTGGATGATGATGATGAGTATAGTGTGGAGTGGTATGATATGTTTTTGACCCGTACCCATCTGGTTGTGGAGTACCAGGCCCCGTGGTATGTTTTATAAGTTATTTTCTAAAAACTTTACTACGTTTTCAAAGAAATTTATGGTTTTTAATTGATAATTGATATCTTGTTATGAGTTTGGCCCCCAGAG
The DNA here is from genome assembly GCA_017893485.1 of Hemerocallis citrina. Taxonomy (NCBI): domain Eukaryota; kingdom Viridiplantae; phylum Streptophyta; class Magnoliopsida; order Asparagales; family Asphodelaceae; genus Hemerocallis; species Hemerocallis citrina. The sequence goes on from CM030359.1 coordinate 292,555,234, forward strand.
CATGATATTTATATTGCCTGTGTGATTCTACTCATTTTGGCCCGGGGAGCCCATGATATTATTGCCTGTGATGTGAGCGACGGAATTTAGAGCAGAATTTCGTAAGCTTTTTGTGTTTTGGGATAGAAATTACAGGGGAAACTTTGCCAAAATTTTCTTTGAAATATAACTATCTTAGTTTATGTTTAAAGTGATATAGAAATTGAAAGAATTGATTTTTGGAGTCAAAAAGAAAGAAAAAGGGGCAGGCGTTACAGTTTGATATGACAAAGTTATTGTGTAATAACTCTGATGGTAATAAAAGTGTTTAAAATTCCATATTATTTACTGTGTTGAGATGCATTTGAAGGCAATGATTCTGGCATGTGTCACGGTTTTCCAGTGTATGGAAATCGGGGCATTACAATGCCTTCATGTTACATTGATGAGAGGCTGGAGTTGGGTTGAGTTTGAGTCTGCTTAGAGGTCTTCAAGCTTTACCAGAAGAGCAAGTCGAAGCGCCACTTCTAAATTACCCCTCGTGCAGCATTAAGCTGATCGAAGTTTTAAAATAGATCAAGTTCTGGAAAGAGAAGATCTTCGCGTGCATCGTAAGGGATCCCAACCAAGTGGTAGACCAGTGTTCCGAAGAGAATGGAATCAACATTGAGCAAGAGTGAAAAGAAAATGTATGAAGACCTTCTCAAGTGTGAGTCGCTGAAGTGGAGCCAGGTTATGGAGAAGGTCCTCTGTCGGGGGGGGTCTGAGCCTGATAGTCCCTAATGCGGCTTTAGCTTTTAATTTCTTTCCTTTTCTTAAGTACTTAGTATCTTATTTTCTCATGCTTTTATCTTATTCTCATATCTTCCTTTGTTTACTTTTGGCAAAGGTAGAGGATATGGACTTCGCTGCAATGATGCAAAAATGTGCCGAGCACAGCTCCAAAGCACCCAAGAAGATGAAGATGGTGACCAGACCAGGGACTGCAAAGATGGCTAAAAGCTCCTCAACCTCTACCCCTGCGGTAGATCTGGGCTCACCCTAGGCTGCCTCTAGGAGTTCTACCCCGAGATGTCTCACCCTATCATCCATGCTTGAGAGAGAGCATCTATCATTGACTGCCATAGCTGATGCGATCCTCCTCGACAAGCTCAAGTAGATCAACCCCCCCCCCCCCCCCCCCCCCCCCGCCCCGCCGCATCACGACTTTCGTGGGGACGGGGATAGTTGTATGGAGGCTGTTCGATATCTCCCAACCCCGAAAGACAGGGCTAGGATGGCTGCAAAGGGATCAAGCTCTTCTGCCATGGAGCTTTCTCGGGATAATATGTCGGTGAATACAGTGACTTCTTGCAATATTTTGTCTTGCTTATATATTTCTTCTAAGTCCCAAGGCTCTTGTTTTCTCTTTATATCATTTGCCACCTTAGCAACCTATTTAGTTAGGTAGCGGAGGATGAGAGGCACTGGAGGTGGTTGGTCGACAAGGCTAACTAGGAGAAGACAAAGGTCGTCAAAGCCTAGGAGGGAGTCGAGCTTCAAGTGGATGCTCTTAGCGAGCAAGTTGCTCAGCTTAAGGCGGAGCTAAAAAGGAAGGAGGATGAGGCAATCAAAGAGGAGAAGGTTGCAGTCGCTCGTGTGAGAGCCGATGCCAAGTATCATATGTCTGCCAACATGAACAAGTTGTACCGCAACGGCCATTTAGTACGTCTTTGAGTGCGTCTCATGCTTCAACGGAAAGGGTTACCACTTAGGGATGCAACTAGGAGAGGAGTGATCCTGAGGGCCTCAGATGATGAGGAGGAAGAGGAGGACGATGAGGGAGATAAGAAGGATCAGAAGGGGTTTGCATTCAGAGAGAGCCCCGAGCGAGATATGCGAGCGAAGGGGAAGGAGGTCATTGAGACTTCCACTCTCATGGCTCCCTCTACCGAGGTGGACCCCTATCTCTTCTCTTTTGTTCTAGTCTTCCTCTTTTTATTTTTTGTATGTATATGCCTAATAGCGAACTAACCACCGCTTAATGTATCTCTTCTTTAGATTGAATGAAAACTCTTTTAGTGTTCAACACTTGTGTTTTTCTCAGTTGATCATCACTTTTGATGTGTTGGTCACTAGATAAATTACTATGGACATAAGACAGAGTGCAGAGATCGGTTAAATGAGGATTAATCCATGAACTGGGGCTTTCTACTAAGGGCAGTTTGGTTTAGCATCTTACCCGTACTCCTTGCTGGGATTGTTCTTATCCTTGTAGTTCTGATTACTATCACCATAGTGACGCCCTGCCTTTTCCCCTTGGCAGATCATTGTATACAGTGGGGGAGACTATCAAGATGACGAGATTACCCACCTTCGTACCAGGTTGCGCTTGGCTAAGCTAGGGCTTACTCGTTTGCAGAAGAAGTTATACAAGGTAGAAGCAGAGCTTGCTCATTGAAGATAGTGTTGACAAAGAGGAACATTGAGGTCAAGCATCTTAGTGATAGACTGCACGAGATGCCTCCCCTCGAGGTGGAAGGAGGCTTGCCCGGTAGGGAGGTCCCTCTCCTGGACGGCGACCGTCGAAAGGGACTTAGAGATTAAATCCCTTTGTTGCTCTTTGCTCGCGGGTAAATCCGAGAGGGATGAGTTAAAGAATATCAATCTGAAGAAGAGTTTGAAGGTTTCCCATTTGAAGAAGACTGTACCCGAACACTTAGTCGAAGCTTATCTAAATTGGTCGGCTCGCATTGTACGTTCCGTTGGAAGATTAGGATCAATGATGAACTGCTCAAGGAAAGGCTTGTCGAGCAGGAGGTGGAGATTCATCGACAGAAGTTACTACTTGAGGGGAATCAGACTAGGAGCACCTCTTGATCTCGCGACGAGATAAATCAAGAGAGTTCCATGAACCGGCCTTATGTCCACGAGGGACCCTGAGGAACCCGGGGGATGCCTAGAGTGGGGTAGTTCGTTCATCAAGCGTGGCTTCTATTAGGAGGGTGATGCCTGTTCGTGGTCGAGTGGCTCATACTCAACCTGTAGGACTGGTACTTCCTTCGAGTCACTCGGAAAGCCGGGGTGGTTCGTATGAGGAAAGGCAGCATCACAAGCGAACCGTATCTCTCAACTGAAACATCTCATTGCTTATGGGGAATAGAGAAGTCTCTAAAGGAGAGTTGTAAACTTGTTGAGCTTACTTTTGATGTACCTTTTTGAACTTGTAATGAGATATTGTTGAAATTAACAATATTATAAGTGTTCAGGTATTGCCTTTTGTCTTCTTTGAGTTGTCCTCTATCTTAGAGTCGTTGGTTCATAACGGCAACTCTGGAAGAGAGCTAGGCCCTTGTGTCCTTGTCTTGGGAACTTGCAGGAGTAGCATTAGGGAAGGGCTGGACTCCACACTTGGTGGCCAAGGGAGTCAACGAGTTGTCTTGAGCTCTAAACTTACTTTCTTGAAAGTTGCTAGAGCAACTCCGAGCCACAAGTATGGACTCCAAATTTATTGTTTGGGGAGCTTAATGAGTGTTTGGTGTCACTTGGGAGAAGGCTAGACATCTGACTCATTATTTGCATCCAGACAGTTGTTCAATAATTTAGCAAAAGAAAATACTAAGTTTTTATTGAAAAATAAACCTAAGTGAATGCTTTGATTGCTAGCCTTTATTACATGTTGTGGACGTTATAGTTGCCAATCTTTTTATAAATTGAAAACCTACTGCTAGGGGAGGGTGTTAAGTGCCCTTGTTGTACTCCATCAGATGCTAGTACCCCCTCTCCCCCCTCCCAGATCTTCAAGTCGGAAAACTCCTAGGCGGACCACTTATGAGACCTAGTACGGTCCTTCCCAATTTTGAGCGAGCTTTCACTTTTTGTGTTGGTTTAAATTTTTGAGCTTTCGAAGAACGAGGTCCCTCTCTTAGAGGCTGGTGGGGCGGACCATCTTGATGTTGAACTTCTCCACCCTCTGCTGATAGATATATCTTCATAAGGCAGACTTCTCCGGTACTTCTTCAATGAGATAAAAATTGCCTCGGAGGTTATTTTAGTTTTTCTATTCATTGAAGGTGAGAAGTGAAGGGATGGTAATTCGACCTCTAGGGGAATGAGTGCTTCTAGGCCGAAGGTAAGGTTGAATGGGGATTCTCCTTTTAAGATTCTCATAGGACCAGAGCACGCTTAGGAGTTTTTTGACCCACACTCCCTTCGGACTTCATCAAGTTTCTTCTTGAGGACATCAAAGATTTTTTGATTTGAATTTTCAGCTTGGCCATTGGTCTGGGGGTGTAAGACATATGAGAAGCATTGTTCAATCCCTAGATTGGTGTAGAACTTGTGGAATCAGTAACTTGCAAATTATGTTCCATTGTCGGTGAACAACGTTCAGGGGATCCCAAAGCAGCAGACAATATTTTTCAAAAAGAATTATTGAACCTTGTGCTCTGTAATGGAGGCTAACAGTTTTGCTTCGACCACTTTGTGAAGTAGTCGATGGTTACCGCTAGGAAGTTTCACTATTCAGTAGCAGGGGGGATAGGGAGGGATGGCAACCGGGCCGGGCTGACCCGCGAACCGCCCGCGACCAGCACGCTACAACTCGGCCCGCTGAGTAATGGTTCGGGTCCGGGTCGAACCCGCGAGCCTAAGCGGGTCAACCCGGGTAGTCGAAACTGAAGTTTCAGCCCGTTCAACCCGGCCCGCTCGACCCGGTGAACAGTCTCAACCCGCCCACGAATCCACAGGTCGACCAGCGGGTTTCGAATCGTTTGACCCGTATGGGCCAAACGTTCGACCCGCGGGTCCAACGGCTAGTTTAGCTGTTTTTTTTGTTTTTTTGGTTTTTTTTTGTTTTTTTGTTTTTGTTTGTTTTAATTTTTCCTCTATAAATACCTCTTAAACCACTCAAAAAATTTCACACCTTACTCTCTTACTCTCTCTACTACTACTACGCAATTCAATCTCAATTCTTTGAAATTTTTTCAACAAAGAAGCTGGCAACATAAAAGCGACAAATTTCGATCGTATCAAATTCAACTTTCAACTACGTCTACTTCAAGTCTTCAACTCCTCCAAGGCACCAACAAAGAAGCTCTCTTTCTTTTTATATACGAGTCCAAACTTCTACTTCTACTTCTACTTTTTTTTCAATCTCATTCTATATACGAGTATCCACGAAGTACGATATCAATATTTCACAACCCTCTTATTGTCTTGAAATTTTTTTGTAGTTAAAATTTTTTGCATCATATTTGTTTGTTGGTTTTCTTATTTTCTCTCTCACAACCCACCTATTGTTTTCTAGATTTTTTTTAAAAAACTTTTCTCGCCTAGTTGAATTTATTTTTTTCACATACACTACTATATCAATATGTCTAGATTACAAGGTAGTGGCCGTAGCCAAAATGGATAAGATTCTCTCGACACTTGTCGTAGGCCTCCTATTGTCCCACAAATTGAGCCTACCGAAGAGTACCCTATTACCGGACACACTGGTACACACAATGTGTTCCCAAAAGACATAGACATACAAGAGGAAACACAAACACAACCAACCGAAACAACACAACCGGGTAGTAGTAGGAAAACTAGAGGAGAAACTAGTGATTGACACCAATTTTATGACTATATTCTGGACGAAGAAAATCCGGGTATAGGTATAAAAATTTGTAAAACTTATTCCAAGCCATACAAATGGAAGAAGGGTGAGGGGACAGGTACAATAAAATGACACATCTAAAATGTGCACAAGGAACTTCTTGTAGACCTACCTGGACAACAAAAATTCCACCCTAGGACTGGTGTAGTTAATAGCCACTCTTATGATCCCGAGCTTGTTCGTCAGAAAATGGCCCGACTAGTAATTAAGGAAGAGTTACCATTTTCCTATTCCGAGAGTAGGGACTTAGAGTCTTTTAATCAAACCGCATTAAACTAGCATTTTAAAAGAATCCCTAGGAATACTTTGAAGTCGGATTGTTTTAAAATGTACACCGAAATGAGAGAAGGTTTGATTGCTATTTTATGGAGTTTAACTTGTAGAGTTTCTTTAACTTCCGATTGTTGGAATGGATGCAACAATATTCCAATAATGGGAATAACTTGTCATTAGATCGACAGTGAGTGGATTCTTCAAAAAAGGATCATATCACTTGCCGCGTTGCCCTATCTCCAAAGTGGTACTGAAATTACAAATCGTATATTAGAAATTTTTGATTTTTTTCCTATTCATGATAAAATTATGTGTATTAGTTTTGATAATGCATCTAACGACAATGCATCATTTAGTATATTACAAACAAAATTAGCTCCACCGTGTGACGATATTTTTTATATTAGATGTGCATGTCATATTTTTAATTTATGTGTTCAAGATGCATTAGAAATAGTCAACCAATATATAGTTAACATTTTAAATTGTGTACATTTTATTACATTAAGTGGCACCATATTTCAAGAATGGAAAGCATGGTGTATGCTTAAAAATGTATATTTTAGAAAATTTTCAAAGGATGTTAAACACCAATGGAACTCTACTTATGATTTGCTGCATGTTGTAATTCAATATAAAGCATGTATAAATGATTTTTGCATGTCAAAAAATATGCCAAATTTTCAAATGACTCCCGAAGCTTGGTTTTATGACGAATCTTTGTTAAAATTTTAGAACCTTTTAAAACCGCAACTTTAAAATTTTCAAAATCTTATGATTCTACTTCTAGTAGCATTTTTATTTCAGTAGTTACTATGATGCAAACTTTCAAAGAAATGATCAATGATGTTTATATTGGTCATATTGTTAAACCTGCATATACCAATTTTTAAAAGTACTTTAGTCATCCTCCTTTGTTGTATTGTATTGCTACTGTGGTGGATTATCGTATCAAATTAGAAGGTACGAAGAGTTTGATTGAAATATTTTTTGCTTTACTTGAAGTTGAATCTGAAATTGATTGCAACACATTTTTAGCTAACTTTGAATCGATATTAAATAACTTGTATGATTTTTATGATAGAAGTTTTGCATCTAGTAGTACAACTAGTTTAGTTAGTTCTTCTTCTGCTACTTCTAGAGGTAAGGGTAAGAGTAAATTAGATGATACCACATTTAATTTACTTGCACAAATTCAATCACAAAAACCTATGACTAATCAACCAAATGAATTACATTGGTATAATCGACAAGATTTTGAAAGTTTTACTTCTACACTAGATATTTTACAATGGTGGAAAGATCATGAACATACTTATAGTATTCTAAATATATGGCTAAAGATCTACTAACTCCTCTTGTCTCTACAGTTGCTTCAAAACGTGCATTTTTTTTCAAGTGGCAGGCTTCTAATTGATTACAGGAATCACTTGAAGCCCCAATCATTGGAGATGCTCATCTGCACGGAAGACTGGATAAAGGCCAAAGATAGGACTCAAGGAAAAGGGTTCGACACATCTACACGCGGAAGCAACTCGCCGGAAGACCAAAAATAACAATAATAGAAACCAACATGAAAAATTGAAGACCAACAACAACAACAACAACATATTGAAGACCAACAAATTGAAGAAAATTGTAATTGTACAGAAAAAATTGGAATAAATCTTTGTTTCTTATTAAAAAAAATTGAAATTTTGTATAAGTTGAAATCATATGAAAAATATACTTTTTTTTTTTAGCAATTTCACTCTTTGATTATTATTATTATTACATTTTTTTTTCAGTTAATTTTTTTTTTGAAAATTGAGGGGCCAACCCACGACCCGACCCGACCCGGGTCGGACCCGAATGGGTTCACGGATTTGTCGGGTCGATATTTCGCTATTTCAACCCGGTCCGGTCCGAACCGGTTACCAAGTGGACCCGACCCGAACCTACCCGAATTCGGTTCCAACCCGGGTGGGTCCGACCTGACCCAGCCCGGTCGACCCGATTACCAACCCTACGGGGGTAAACGGTTCAAGTAAGTCCATTCCCTACATGGCGAAGGACATGGGACTTGACATAGAGCTGAGATTGGCTTGAGGTACCCACTTAGTGGATGAGTACTTCCAGCAGGTGATACAGTGGTAGGCATATGCTTGGGCATTGTTGAAGAGTTTTGGTCAATAGTATCCATGATTGAGAATTTTTTTGTACGAAGGACCGTACACCCAAGTGGTTGCCACATATTCCTTCATGTACCTCCCTGAGAGCATAATGTTCCTTTTCAGGAGAGAGCCACCTCAAGTAAGGTCGTCCTTGGTCGATAGCTTATGTCATGATGACTTAACTAAATAGACTACTTCATGAGTCGCTCGGAGCTTTCCGAATTGTGTAGTACTTGTTTAAGTGGCTGGTTGTTGTTCTACTCACTCAAAATTCTTTGCTCCTCAGCGAGCTTAGAAAAAATAGGAGGCACTTCTACCCAGACTTGGAAAGAAAATGCCCAATAATAGTAAGGCATCTCGTGAACTTTTGGACTTCTTCCATGGTGGGTGGGGGAGACATGTCAAGTATGGCTCAAATCTTCTCAGGGTTGGCTTCAATTCGTTTATTCCTGACCATGAAACCTAATAAATTTCTCGAGGAAACCCCGAATCCACATTTTGAGTGATTCAGTCCCATGTTATATCTCCGCAGTACATTAAATAAATCTTGGAGATCGGCCATGGGTCTTCCTTCTTTAGACTCTTGACAAGCATGTCATCTATGTAGACTTTGTTGGTGTATGCCCTAGTTGCTAGTTGTGTATTAACATTACTTGTTTACATTGTATCATGACATTTATTTTATATTTATGCATTTCATTTATTGTGTTATTTATTGTGAATTAAATGAACATAATGAAGTCCTTAGAATAGTAAGTTCAATGCCATGAGATATCAAGTGCATGAATTGATTGTGACATCCTATTGACTGAAATCAGAACACTGTTCTTAAATATCCCTAATCAAGTATTATTATGAATTAGGATAATGATAGTACATCGAGACTAGTGTGTGAGTAGACTGATGATCATTCTCACGGGTCAAGGATATGAGATATCAAGTCTTCACATGGGTATATATTAGAGTAATAATTTTACTCTAACCGCAGTGACCCACTTGAAGTCACTGCGGTTCCCTACATGAGATATTATATATTTTAATGCCGTCAAATATTGCCTGTAATAATGTAATTCTAAAGCTGACTATTGGATATACTACAAAACATGCGGAGGGATATAAGTGACTTAGATAGGATTTGTCCCTCTTACATAACAGGAGTGATATCTATGTGTTGGATCCTGTATGCAAGGCAAATAGCACTGGGGGGGGGTGAATAGTGTTGTATAAAAATTAATCAATAAATTGAACTTTTTGCACTGTTAAGTCGACTGAAAATAGAAGGCAGTCGACTGAAGCATCAGATAAGAAGAGTAATTTAACAGAAGAGTTACAAGTCTGTTAAGTCGACTTAGAGAGTAAAGCAGTTGACTGACCAGACTCTATTTACACAAGAAACTCAGAGAAATTTAAAATGCAAGTTTAGAGAATACAACCACAGAGAGTCAACACAGCAAACACCACGATGTGTCCTAGTTTGGTCCTCCCGACCTACATCCAGTCCCTAAGCAACTCACTTGACATTTTCCACTATTCTTGAAAAAATACAAGAATACACTATAGCCTTTGACAACAACTATGTCAAATCCGTAGACCTCTCTCACCACTAGAGAGAGCAAAATCCATTCTACAACCTAGAGTGAAACCGACTCTAAACCAAGAGTCCTACTCTCCAACCGAGAGGACCATTCTCACAACCCGAGAGCGAAACAACAACAAAAAGATATTTACAACAACCTAAAGCCTTGTATGTGAAAGCGCTTTTTATATATTGGCTATAGGTCGACTTCTGACTTCAGTCTAGAACGAATTCAATGTTATACAAGACTGAAAATTAGAAAACCAAGTCTTAATGAAAGTTTATGCTTTTTAAACTTGTTCTTTTTCTTCTCAAAATCAAAAGACTTGAATCAAAAATTAAGGAACCTTTTTCATTAAGGAATCTTTTTAGTTGAAATCAAAAATTAGAGAATCAAAAGTTAAGGAACCTTTTTAAGTTGAAATCTATACTCTATTTATAGAGTTAGATTCACTGGACGTTGAGAAATAGTTCCATAAACTGCCATAAAACGACAGTAAGAGTTTGAACTTGAAAAACAAATTTGAAATTCAGAAAACTATAAAAAACTGCTTGAACAGTCGACTGGGTTGCCATAAGAGTCGACTGGTCTGTAACATCCTGAAATTTTAAATTTTATTCAATATAAGTGTGTTGATTTTTACGTGTTTTGCACGTTTAAATTCATGTGCATTTCTCACTGAGTAAATTATTTTGTTTTCATAACATGAACAAAGTATTCTTATTCTTCTCTTTTTATTCAAAAGCCTTTTTTAAAATTCTATGCCTAATTGTTTGAATTTAGCCCACCCTAATTAAACTGATTATTTTAATTATTAAGCCCTTGGGTTCTAAAGCCCACTAATTTGGGCCCACTAGTTTATTCTCATTTAAATGAGACAACTCTTAGGGTAGACTCATTTTTTTTTAACAAATCAACTAACAAATTGTAAGCCCTATTTTCAGATTTTGTCGTAATTTGTTTTCTTTTGATTATTGTATTTGGATTCATTTGTCATAGTATATTTTGTCTTTTCTTGGGTTCTTTTGTTCTCTCTTGATCGATCTGTGTTCTTTTGGTTGGATTCTGTTCACCTTGCAATTTTTCTCTTTCTATTTTGAGTCTGATTTGTTCTCCTTTGTGTTCGTCTCATCTCATTGCATTCATTTTTCTCTTATTGGAGCCAAAACCGATACCCAGAACCCACATAATCTCACCCCAAAATCCTAATTCTTGATCGCTATAAACACCCTATTAATTAAACCCTAATAATATCTCTCTCTCTCTCCGCCGTTACTCTCTCTCTCCGATCCCAAAACCTCTCTCTCTCTCTGTTTCGTTGCACCCTAACCCAAACCACAAAACCCCTACCCCGTTGGCTCTCCGATCGCCTTCGACCTCCGTCACCACCATCACCGTTACTGTCTCCATCCCCTCGCCCTCATTGCCATCTCACCGTCCCCATCATCACCCCCGTTCTCCTCGCCGTAACCCAATCCACCAAACCTTCCTCTTCGCCGTTCCTCCACTCCGTGCACCCCTTTGTCGATGCCATCCCTCGCCGATCACCCTCACAATCACCGCAGGTCCCCTAGCATCGCCGTTCGAGTCCCCGAATGTTGCCGTCGTTGCTCTCTGTTTCCAACAGAAAAAAAGAGCTTTGCTCGTCGAGGTTGCCGTCGCCGCTGTCGCTTCCCGACCGTGGTGCCGACATCTCCGCTGCAGTGCCGCCCCGTTGCAATCGCAGTCGCCGTCCGCCGTGCTTTCTTTCTTTCTCTCCATGCTGAGGTGGAAGACGATCACCCATTGGGTGATTCTGCTGTCCTGTGTTCGGCGCACAGCGGATCCGAGACCGCTTTTCACTATTTAGGCCGATCCGATGTGAGGAGATCATCCATTGGACAGTTTTGCTGTCCTGTTTTCTGGGCACATCAGATCTTCGATCGCTGTTCTGTGTTCTGTCAGATCCGGTGTGGGGTTTCACTTGGCTTTTGTGTTGCTGTTCTGTTTGTTTGGGTTTCTTTGCACGTATTTCGCACGTGTCTTTGGGATTTTCGTTCGGAATTCTAATCCCTTTATTCTTATTAATTTTATCTGCAATATAACAAGCAAGTCTCTTCTTGAACTAGCATTTTACTCTGTTCAAGTTTATTTGATCTCCTGCAAGTAGATCCATCCATTTCGTTATCAAACTGCTTTGACAATTCCGTTAAGTCTAACGAGGGTTTACATTAGCTAACCCGACATACTCTTAATACCGTGCTATCTCTTTAATCTAAAACGTAGTCCCCATTGTTTCATGCATATGCACATTTAAATAACTAGATTCATGCATAGGACTACTTGATAAATTGGACATGTTAAAGTGAATGTGCTAGATTGGATTTAGTTGAGGACTGATACCATGGCTATGATAATTGTATCTTAAACCTTAGAAATTGCATGTTGAAATCTAGGATTCACTTGATTACCAATTTGCTTGCTATATGTGATCATATGATTTATTTATTTGCCTGTTCATGTTAAGACAATTTCTGGACTGCTAGTTATTTCATTATGTATTAGATTTTCACCCATGATAATGTCATAATTTGAATTTCCTTTACAAATATAAATTTTTAGCCTCTGATGTCTAGTTTAACATCCTTTTGACGGATCTAAGTTCTGCTGTGTCATTTACTAGATATCAACATTTTAGTACAGCCATGTTAGAAATTTTAGACTCTCAATTTCATGCGTATCCTGCTGTTCAATATTTTATTTGACCCTGTTAACAGTAAAAAGAAAATCTGAAATAAATTAGGCTGTACCTAGACATGTATAGGTACTTTCCAGATTTTTTATAGATTTTATTAATGAGTTCTCTGACCTGAAATAAATTGTTGAACACAACCTACTACAAGCTGCCTGAACATAAAACCTGAATAGAATAGAGTTTTCATCCTAGTTCCTATATCTTTTGTATACCTTAATTATACCCATTGGAACCATGTGGAAGTCTAATTTCTAGGCCTTCCGGCGGATTTAGTTTTGCTATTTTGTAGTGACCATAACCTGTATTTTAGTACAACAAGGTCATGCTGTCCTGATTATGTGAATTGTGCATATTTGTTGTGGTTGCCTCATGCTTTGAACGTAGCGCTTAGAATTAGTCACACTTAGTATTATACAACATTGACACCCTCTTGCATGCTCACATAGGATGAAAATAAATTAATAAAAAGCCGGGGTATCATGGGTAGACTTGGTAGTGAACGATCGAAAACTGTACTTGGTCGGGCCCTACTGCCTGATCTGTACCGACCTGTACTGATGGCCATAAAACACTACCCGATAATTACTGTCCCTGAACATGAAATACTGATTACTAGGCCGAGCACACGGATCGAGGACTTACCATCAGTCTAAAGCGTACACTGTGTGTTTGCGCCGAACCTGTGGAATCGGATGCAGTAGTACGTGCACTAGATAGACTAATAATATGATTAATAACCTGCATTTCCTGCTTGATCCTGACATCACTCATTACATGCGTGATTTACAGTAGACCTTTGATATTATTGCCTACTCATTGCTTTGTTTTTGTCTTTGACCATGTCCTTATTGCTTGATATTCATGCTTTCCTTTATCCTTTGTTTTCTCTACTTGCCGCCTACGACTTGCTCTATGGGCACTTTTTTTCTTTTTAGATCAAGATTTTACAGGTGCTGAAGGACCTATTCCTTAAGGAATTGAGGAGCAACGTTTCTAAAGATGGAACCAGTCTCCTACGCTTAGTTGTACTTGTTGCAAATTTTATTTCTTGAATATTATTATGACTTGTACTCTGTTTTGGGCTTTATGACCCGTAGTTTGTTTTGATCCCAGATGTTAGATATTTATTATATTGTTGGATTATTTCACTTATTATTGGAATTTATCTTTGATTCATGTGGTTATATTTCCTGCGTGGTTGTACTTTGTTGTTCTTATTGCTAAGTTAGTCTGGTATAGCTTATGGATGGTGTTTACATCATTCGCTGGGCCTACGTTACGTACTCATGTTCCGTATTTTGGGAAGCGGGGCATGACACAAATATTTGTAGTAACTAGGGGTGCTTGGGGTGACACGTGCATTGCACTAGCACGTATCTTGGGTGTGCTTAAGTGTGGCCGGATAGAGTCAAAGAGAGGTGGGAGAGTTGGCTTTGTGGATAGGTGGTAATTTGTACATGGGTGGTTACTCTAACTCCCTAACTCATCCTAACCCCTAATCTACAACTATCTAGCTTAATCTTGACTCTTCATCCCACCTTGAAAAATGTATAAATACCCCCCTATTCTTTACATGAAACACATTAGAAAGTTTGTGAAAGAAAAAGAAAGTGAAAGAAATTCTAGTTGTGAGAAAAAGAAACAAGAGTGAGAAAAAAGATTGAGAGGAGTGCTAGTTGTGTGTTCTTGCATTCCTGGAGGCCGGCCATTCATCAAGGAGGAGAAGGAGAGCTCGGGTTCACTTGTACAAGGAGGAGGAGGCTCTTGTGGTGGCACAATCTAGGAGGAGGAGGACCGTTCGTATGTTCAAGGAGATTTCTAGGAATTCTTTCATTTGTTTCTTCAAATAGGTGAGTGATTGCTCTACTTCTATTGTAGACATCATGCTAGGGGTTTGATTGATGAAAATTGCTAAAGAAACTAGTAAATAAACCATGTGTTGGCTTAAAAAAGGCACTAATTAGATAATAAAATGAATGCTTGATGAATTGTATGGTAATTACTATAAATTATGGTTATTGTAGTAGAATTATCATGTTGCTATTGAAATGTAAATTTGGAACCATGCTAGATGTAGAATATGCTTGTGAATGGCTAGTTAACTAATTGAAAAAAATGAATTGTGTTTATTAACGCATTGTGACACTGGTTTGATAAATGAGACTATGTTATAGATCATTGTGGAAATAAAAAGAAGAAAAAGCAAGAGACAATATTTTCATGAATTTGTAATACTAAAATTTTGTAGAGATCATGATAAATTGCCATGTCGAAATTATAGACCTAGAACACAAATTAGAAGGAAAATTCATGTTTTTATATCAAAATAATATTTTTAGAATACTGTTTTGTTACAAATCTATAAAATCAGTAATCTGGAAAGTTTCATGAAATAATTTAGAAGAGAAAAGAATTTAAAGAGCTTTTGAAATACGAAGGATTATTAATAAAACAGAGAGTCGAGTTAAAAATAACTTAACCCATCTCATATCAGTTAACCACCATGGTCATACTGGTCTTCGGGTGCGCACTTAGAGCGTTACTGTAGCTCGGCGGCCTGTTGTGCTTGGGTTCCAGCCGCGGCAGAGACTTTTTTTTTTGAAATATGATTTTTTACAAAACCCAAGAGCCCAAACTCAAATAGATTTTGGTCTCTCCTTTAAACAGTTAGTCTCTTTGGTCATTCTGGTTAGGGGGTGCGGTTTGGTTACGTCACCGTTAATGTGGGGGGGCCTGTTGTGCTTGGTTCGAAACTGGCTGTGGCAAAAAACTTTTTAGAGTTTTTTTTGTATAATTTGATTTTTAAAGGGTTTTTAAGTGTTTGAAAAATTAAGAAAAAATACTATAAATATTCTGAAAATACCTGGACTTCATGAGAAGTTTTTATAAGCTTTTTGACCCACTATAGTGAGAATCAAGGCCAATTTAGTAGAGAACTTGATAAAATTTGTTAAAACGAATTATTCAGTAATTAAAGAAAAGTAGTACTCTTTCTTTTATAGATTTTTAAATGAGTTGTGTCATGGAATTCTTTTTGATAAAGATAATTGTGAATTGATTTGATAAGTGATGAATGTTATTATGAAAATAAAAGAGAATTGTGAAAATCTATCATGAATGTGGTAAGCTTGAAAAATGAATTTGTCACTTTATATACGAAATTTGTGCATAAAAATTAAATGGAAAATCATGATGAATTATGAGGATAAATTTGTGGGTGTGAATACTCAATTTTATGAATATGAAATGAGATTAAAGACTAGAGTGTAGCTAAGTCCTTATACCGGCATTGAATAAATTCTTTTGAGATAAAATATTGGAATGAAAGACCAAGTTTTGGTCGTACTGTTGATTGATGGTTAAGACCAGTATAGAGGAAGTGCTAATTCTAGGGTATTTATGTTATTCATGATTCAAATAACTAAGGACAATACAATAGTGAAGATGTGATGAAAGTAAGAGAAAAACACAAGTATGAAGGCCATCGGATTGGCGGTGTGAGAGTGATTCATAGGTTGCCTGCTTGATGCGTCATGTCATGGTGTGAACACTACTCCGGAATTATCGTCCCGGTGGCGATGCTTGTAGGGTGTTTGGTGACTACGAGTGGTGCCATCGTTCCATGACGGAGGGTGAATTGTCCATAAGCTCTGCATGATGCGTCATGTTACAACGTGGGATTTTCCTCCAGGCTGTCTGAACATGGGCTCGTAACTCATAGAACATCTACGATACTTACCGTAGTTAATGTAGTAGTTTAAGTCATAGCGAGGGATTGAACCTTACAAAATGAAGAACGATTAAGGGCTTGCCCTCGGACCTATGTAGTATGGGATGCATAGAATCCGAACAAGTGTGAATTAGGGTCATGTAAGTAATAACAACTGCATTAAGGACTAAGTGCACTTTCACACACGACATCAATAGGGTAGTCCCCCCTAGTTTGTTTTGTGACAAGTATGTGTTTTCCAAGTAAGAGAAATTGATATATTATATCCTAGAGTCAGTTGTATGCAACTGACGTATCCACAGTTTTTATGCAGGATAAAAGTATATGACAAGACTAAAGATTAATTGCTGCTTAAAGAAATGTTCATGTTACTATTCAATTCATGTATAAATATTGTAATTTATAATTCTGCTGCGTTGATGTAAACTCTGTTGTAATAAAAGTTTTTAATTCCTTGTAAAATTGTATGAAGAGAAGTGTAAAGATCCTGTGGAACTTCGAATTCAGTTTTATTTGTTCTTCATGTACTTTTTCTTTGTGTACTTGTCCTTCTTGAAGTTAGGAACTTTCCCTTTTAATTTTGCATTTCCTAATAGACAGTCCTTCTTCATGTGACCTGTCTTATTACACTTGAACAAGTGGGGAGTTCATTAGTATCTTTAAACTTAGAATTGAATTTACCCTTTCGAAGAAATTTCTTGAATTTTCTAGTGAACATGGCTATTTCTTCTTCATCTTCTTCTTCATCTTCTGAATCAGACATGGCCTTGAAAGCAAGAGTCTTCTTCTTGGCTTATTGAGGTTCTAGATCCTTGTTGCGTTCTTCTAGTTGTACTTTGTATGCCATTAGATTTCCCACAAGATTCTCAAGAGAGAGTTGTGTTAAATCGTTGGCTTCTTCTATAGCGGTGGTCTTCTTCTCCCATTCGGGGGTTAGGGCACGCAGGACCTTCCTTACCATCTCTGCTTGCGAATATGTCTTTCCAAGAGTCACAAGAGAGTTTGTGATGTCTGTGAACCTTGTTATCATGTCCGACACATTTTTGTTCTCCATCATACAGAACATCTCGAACCTGTGGACAAGAACATAGATTTTAGATTGTTTGACCTTATTTGTACCTTCATGTGTTACCTCAAGAGTGTGCCAAATTTGATAAGCCGTTGTTGCGTTTGACACACGATTGAACTCCTCTTTGGTAAGTGCACAAAAGAGAGCATTCATCGCCTTTGCATTGTGGTGTTGCACTTCATGTCATCGTTCCATTGTGCATAAGGAATTGTAAGTATGGTATATTCTATCTTGGTCATGTTCCAAATCTCATAGTTGATGGACTGTAGATAGATCTTCATTCTACACTTCCAACAGTTGTGGTTTGTTTCATCAAATAGCGGTGGCCTTTGTGTGGATTTGCCTTCATGGTATTGACTTGCATTTGAAGTAGATGCCATTTCGCTCATCCAGGGCTCTGATACCAAGTGTTGGATCCTGTATGCAAGGCAAATAACACTAGAGGGGGGGGGTGAATAGTGTTGTATAAAAATTAATCAATAAATTGAACTTTTCGCACTATTAAGTCGACTGAAAATAGAAGGCAGTCGATTGAAGCGTCAGATAAGAAGAGTAATTTAACAGAAGAGTTACAAGTCTGTTAAGTCAACTTAGAGTGTAAAGCAGTCGACTGATCAGACTCGATTTACACAAGAAATTCAGAGAAATAAAAAATGCAAGTTTAGAGAATACAACCACAAAGAGTCAACACAGCAAACACCATGATGTATCCTGGTTCGGTCTTCCTAACCTACATCCAGTCCCCAATCAACCCACTTGAGATTTTCCACTATTCTTGAAAAAAATACAAGAATACTCTATGGCCTTTGTCAACAACTATGTCAAATCCGTAGACCTCTTTCATCACTAGAGAGAGCAAAACCCATTATACAACCTAGAGTGAAACCGACTCTAAACCAAGAGTCATTCTCTCCAACCGAGAGGACCACTCTCACAACCCGAGAGTGAAACAAAAAAAAAAAGAGATTTACAACAACCTAAAGCCTTGTATGTGAAAGTGCTTTTTGTATATTGGTTATAGGTCGACTTCTGACTTCAGTCTAGAACGAATTCAATGTTATACAAGACTGAAAATCAGAGAACCAGGTCTTAATGAAAGTATATGCTTTTTAAACTTGTTCTTTTTCTTCTCAAAAGCAAAAGACTTGAATCAAAATCTAAGGAACCTTTTTCAATTGAAATCTATACTCTTTTTATAGAGTTAGATCCACTGGACGTTGAGAAACACATAAATTGCCATAAAATGGCAGTAAGAGTTTGAACTTGAAAAACGAATTTGAAATTTAGAAAACAATCAAAAACTGCTTGAACAGCCGACTGGATTGCCATAAGAGTCTACTGGTCAGAGTTTGTATGAGTTCATTCAGTTTCGTACTATAACAGTCGACTGATTCCAAGAATAAGTCGACTGGTACTCAATCAGCTGAACTTATACAATCTTTGTTTTGATATTTTGAGTTTGTAAAATATTTTCTTTATGTAGGGAATGTATGAGTGTGTGTGTGATAAGGCTTTTACACGATTCTAAGACTCACAAATAATACAAACAATATTACAAGACATTTGTTCAATGTAGCTAATCACTTGAAGCACTTGAAAGTCTTGAATTGAAAGCTCCTGAAAGTCTTGAACTTGAACTTGAGTCTTTGTGGCATGATCTTGCCTTTGTGGCTTGAGCAAATACTTTTGAAAGCTTCATCACATTGTATTGGCTTTGAATGCTTCATCATGGTATTGACCTTGAACACTTTTGATACACACTGCAAAAGATATGTAATATAGAACAATTGTGTATTGTGTTGTAGTCATCAAAATCAAGAACCTACACTATGGGCCCCTCCTTGATTGAGTGAGACTGCAAAATGTATGTTTGTGCTCAAATAAGTCAATATGAGATATTAATCTCATTTATTTTAGTAAGTCTACTCAAACATCAAGAAACAAAGATTGAACTATACAAGGGTGACACGCTCTATGCCTTGTAGTCAATTAAGATATCTGGACAATGAGACTAGACTACATGATAACATTGGTCACAGATAAGTTATATGAAACCACTGACATTCCCGTTACTTGAGTAGCAGTGATGTATTGCTAGATACCGCCCACTATTTGTAATACTCGAATATAATTTTAGTATTACTGTCAGCATAATGGGAATCTATGGGTCACACACTTAGAATGGATCAAAATTGGGATTTAAATTCATAACATGAATTTAATTAGGGATCCAAGTAAGACTTGAACTCCTGACATTGGTTGAACATTTAATTAGATTAAATGGGCTACTAAAGTTCAAAGGCCCTTTGAACTTTAGTCAGCCCATTGGTTAGATTGTGAGCCCAACAACCTCATTACTCTCTTAGAGTTAGTTTTCTGCACCTATATATATATATATGTATCTATGGAAAAGACAAACATGAAAAACCCTAGCCGTCACAGAAACTGAGAGAGAGAGAGATCGTGAAGAGGAACATTCCCTTCCCGTAGCTAGCACCGCGGTCTGCGGGAGAGCCGTTTTTTGTTCCGTTCGCGTGGATACCATAGAGGCACAACAATATTGCAGTGCTGTGTTCGACATACTATGAAGACAGCAGATCCATTTTAAGGTATAACTCCTAAACACGATTTATGGTTCTCACATGGATCTATGGCTAAGTTCCAATATTTTTTTAATTTTTCCGCTATGTATTTAATCTGTGATCGCATTCGAAAACTAACAAACTTCCATGTTTTATCCGATTTTCTCCTTGAAGACTTGGTTCACCAAGCACTAGTATGTGGCTCCAGCATTATTCAGGCCAAAGGGAGTCACCTGATAGCAGTAGAGTCCTTGGTCGGTAATGAAGGACGACTCCAGAATGTCAGGTGGAAACATTCGGATCTGGTTGTATCCTAAGAAGGCGTCCATGAAGCTTAAGGGCTCGTGACCGAAGGTGGCATTAATCAAGGATTCTATGCTGGTTAGAAGTAAAGGGTCCTTTCGACACGCCTTGTTGAGGTTAGTGAAGTATATACACATTCTCCATTTGATATTGGCTTTCATTTGCATTACCACATTCGCTAGCCACTCGGGGGAGCTAACTTCTTGAATGAAGTGGGTGGTTAGGAGCTTCCTAACTTCCTCTTTGACTGCTTGCTCTCATTCGGGGGCAAACTTATGGTGCTATTGTTGGATGTGCTAGACATCTGGGTTTATGCTCAAAATGGTGCATGATTAGATCTTCGGAGATGTCCAGCATGTCATATGCGGTCCAAGCAAACAAGTCTCACTTCCCCTTTATGCAAGGAATAAGTTACTCTTTGACTTGGTGGGGGAGAGCCTTACTTACCTGAGAGTATTTGATCTGATCATCTTCAAAGAAGGGAAACTATTCTAGCTCATCAACAAGCTCGCAGCTAACTTGACCTCTCTCTTGTGAAGGTTTCATGGCATCAAGAGGGTGGATCCAGCCCCCGATTGTAGCTGTGTAACACCCTCGTGCTGCTTCTTGGCTCTCTTGAACTTCTTCTACCCCTGTTGCTATGGGACCGTCATATTCATGTGGATGGTTGAGGTAACTGCGTGAAGGGACGCTTGCCTAGGATGGCTAAAGATGACATTGTAAGTGGCCTGAGCATTGACAACCATGAAGATGGGTGCTTCCGTTCAAGTGGATGGGGATTTTCCCACAGTTACATCATGGGTGACTATACCTTCAATCTGAACTGGGACTCCAGATAACCCATAAAGGGTGAACCCGGTGAGTTTGAGACAGTCTCGTTTGAGCTTAAGACCCTCGAATGCATCCAAGAATGTAACATCCTAGAAAAATAAAACAAAATTTAATATTTTTGCACGTGCATTGCACGTAAAATTTTATGCATTTTAGTTCCTAAAATTTTCCAAAGTTATGCACATTTTTTCTCATTTTATTTGTCACATTTGTATTATTTATTTTTAATTAAAATCCATTAGGCCTAATATCTCTTTGAAAACTCAAAAAAAATTTTTAATAGAAGCTCATGAATAATTTCTACATTTAAATACACATTTTTATACTTGTCATGTAACAAACACCTACAACTAAATGAAATAACAATTAATAAAAGATTGAGAAGTGTGTGAATATTGGGTGCACGTGCACGTGTGTGCATCGAAGGAGAGTGGCCGGCCATACAAAGAGAGGAGGGAGAGTGGGAGAGTGTGTGGGTGAGTGGGGTAGTTATTTGAGTAGTGTGAGTCTTCTCCTTTAGTATGAACAAACACAAGAATCAAAAGAAACAAAAGAGGGAAAAGAAAAGAGAGATTTCCGTGGGCTTCTTCAAGAGGAAGGGAGTTCGGTTTTCTTCATTGTTAGAGGAAGAGAAGCTTTGTGTTGGAGCTTGGAGCAATTTTTCTAGGAGTTCTAATTTCAATTTGCATCAAAACAAGGTGGGTGTCTCTTTTGCTTTCTAAATTATTGTAGTATGCATGTGTAGGAAAATTATGCTTGAAATTGATGATTGGTATGAGTTCTTCAAATTACCTTTGTAATGCATATTGTGTTGTTAGCATTTAGTAGTAATGAAATGTGGCTAATTTAAGCATGTTAATTGAAAGTTTCATCATAGAATTGATAGGTTGTCAAAATGAAATTCATTTAAAGAATGTTGGAATGTTGTTAGGCACAAATAGTATGCCATGATTAGATTATATGAAAGTGTATATATACACATAAAGTTGATAAATTATGCATAAGAAATTGTGTAAATATGGGGAAGGATTATAATTAATTAGGAAAATAAGAATTTTTCATAAAATGGTTAAAAGGAAATGTATTTATATAGACTTAATGATGAACAAAAGTGTATGTTTATGGAAGCTCTTAAAAATTACCATTTAGAAATAATTGTGTATAACTTAACTTTAATTGTGTTTAATTGTGTATAACTTAACTTTAATATAGATAAATTCAGTGAAAAAGTATTCCGGAAGTTTAGAAATGTATTTTTCAGTATTGATTATGATGAATAGTAATAGAAATCGAAATTTATCAAAAGAATTAAATATGAGTAGAAACAAAGTACTGAGTTATATGAATTTGAACCCCCTATATGATCAGATTAGCGCTTGGGCTTTGTGGCTAGCGCAGGCGCCAGCACACCACGTGCTGCCACGTGTCCCCTGGGGGTTCTTTGGTCGCGAGTTCGAGCCTGGGTTTGGCTCTGTTTCTTTTTCTCCGTTTTTGGGAATAAAATAAAAAGGGCTATTTGGGGTATTTAAATTACTGAGTTGGGGTTTATTCATAGAAGTGAGTTGGCTTACTGGTTTGAGTGTTGGTCTGGGCTGCTGTTGGTCACTGGTTCGAGCCCGGGTGTCCTCCTTTGGGTTTTATTTTTTATTTTATTATGATTTTCAAGTTTTAAAAATGGGGAAATTTCATAGAAAAATGATAGAACATTATCAGAACACCTAGGAATTATCTCATATAGTTTTAAAAGATATTTTGAGAATTTAAAAGTTATATTCATGTGTTCGATTAGATTGGAATTCAAAAAAATGTATATGATCAAAGATTTTAAGAGTTGGTTGATAATTAATCAAATGCATGATTAGGAGATTAAAATCAAGAATCTCTAGTGATTAATCAAAACATTGAGAATTCTTAAAGTGAATAGTTGGTTGGTTAGCCAAGAAATGGTTACAAGGAATTGATTGATAAATTGTTATCGAATGTTGTTATAGAAGTTGAATACTTCATGGATTATAAATATAAAGAATGAGGATAAAGATGAAAGGTTGAATGATGGTTAAAAAAGTTTATGTTGAGGTTGGATATAACCTATTTGTTCTCTTGTGAGATGGTTGTTGGAATCTAGAGGCTAGGCGAGACCCTAGTAACCAGCATTTTTTGAATAATGGAAATTTGAGGAGTAACCAGTGTGGGTTAACTCTCTCTTTGAGAAGTAGCCAGTGTGGGATAACTTTCTCTAGTGTTGATATAAGTCCGGTAGGGTAAGCTAGCTCTAGGTTGTGATGGATATAATTGAACTTAATGACAGGCAGTAAGGGGAGATATGATGAAACAAGGGCAAACGTGAGTATGAGGGCCTCAGGATGATCTGCAGTGTGAGATAATCCCCGTAATTATCGAGGTGTGAGTGAAATAGTCTCCGAAATTACCTACGGTGTGGGATTGATCTCCGGAATTATCGGGATTGTAACCCTATTGCTCACTTTTGTATTTTTATTATATTTTAATAAAATTTTGAATTATTTATTTTATTTTCGGATTGTGTTTATTACTTGTTGTTGTTGTTTTCTTGAGATCCTTTCAGTTGGTTTCAGCCTTTATTTTCTCTTTTGATTGATCTACAACTTGTTCTTGACCTTATCTTTTGTTTAAACCTATTTTTGGCTTAATTGTCTCTTATTGGATCCCTTTCACCCAATTGGATACTACCCAGTTCACCCAAACCCATTTTGTCCATATTTATACATCCTAATTGAACCCTAACCTTAATTACCAAACCCTAATACAATCCCTCTCTCTCTAGCCGTTTCTCTCTTTCTTTCTCCCTATCCCGACTGCCCCCACTCCGTCGTCGTCTCCGATTGCCGGCGATGCATACCCTCCCTGGGAACTCCCCCACCGCATCTCCTCTCCTTCTTCCTCTTTGCGTCGCGACCTAACACCCCAGATTGACCCTTGCCGTGCTCCCTGTGCTCGGCCGTCACTTGCAGTCGAGCGCCGCGCTGTGACCCCCCATCGCCATCGCTGCCGTCCCCCTGGGCCTTCGTCGCCTTCGCTGGTGGTGCTGCTATCCGCCTTTGCTTTCGGTGGCTACTGTCTCTTTGTGCTTGGTTGAGTGCACACGCTTTTATGTGCACGGGTGTTCGTTCGTTGGAGTTCTTGTCTCTCATTTCTTGTTCGTGTTTGTGTGTTCATTGTTCGGGATCCGTTCCCGTTATTCTATTCTTCGCTTTCGTCGTCTTTATAATCAGGCAAGTAGCTTGTATGTGTTCTTTTTGTCATACAAGTTAAATACCGTAAGTAATCTAGTATGAAAATAATTGTACTCTCATGATGATCCTAAATTGCTAGTTTAACCGTTGACATCATCTCTTGATCATGAGTAGTTACAACAATTGACACCCGTTGGATGAGAACAATTAGATTAGTGGACATCTTGATTGTATGTTGTTTGTGACATCCCGTATGTTGCAGTTGACAGTTACATAGATGTTTGTTGGATGTTTTATCTCATTTTAGACCGTTTATTGACATGCCATGCTGATTTGAGTAACTAACATATACCATGCTTTGTATGAAATCTTAGATTGGACTGTTTGTAGTTAACTTGTTTGATAAAATGCCTAAAGGAACTTTTGTCTACTGCTGCCCTATTTTTGTACAGTAATTCGACCCTGTTAACATCAGTAAAATAAATAAGTTTGTAAACATGAGTTGTAGCCTACATTTTCTAGTTTCCAGAACTTTCGACGGATCTGAATTCCAATTTTTGATGCATGAGTTATTGCTGTTTTACTGCAGATATATCTTATTTTCCAGATTCTGAACTATATGTATTCTGTTTGAAATATTATTTTAAAACTGATATTAAAAGTAGAATTTGAACCCTATATTTTGTTGAGTATGTTTAGACATGATTGAGATCAATCCCTAATTTTTGTGGAATTATTTAATGATATTTATATCTCTTTTCATACTGATGAAACCATCGATATATTTTCCAAACTACATGCTGTTCAGTATAGAACTAAGTTTTCAACCTGATTTATTCATTTTTGATAAAAGCTTTGTAAATATGAACTGTAGCCTTATCTGTCTATGTTATCATCCTTGTGACGGATCATGCTGTTCAGTATAGAACTAAGTTTTCAACCTGATTTATTCATTTTTGATAAAAGCTTTGTAAATATGAACTGTAGCCTTATCTGTCTATGTTATCATCCTTGTGACGGATCTAGATTTCTGTTTATAGATTATGAGTTTTCTCTATTTTGGTACTGCTGTGTCTGAACATTCAGAATCGAGATTTGGTTGCATGACTATGTTTTCCCAAATTTATTGACTATACTATTTGTTATATAAATCCATGATATTTTATATTTTGAAACTAGATTTGTTTTTAAGTCTTCCAGATTTTTCTCAGATTTTATTATGAAGATTTCGAACTCTTTTCAAAGTTGTAAACATGATTTTTCATTTTCTGGCTGAACCAAATTTGTGTTTTAATTGCTATTTTCGACCCTGATTCTGTGACTGATATGTGACTTATATATATGCTCTGGAATCGGCAGAGATTCTAGTTTCTAGATTTTCTGATGGATCTAGATTTTCTATTCTGTAGCAACGGGAATCTCATATTTGGTACAGTAGTGTATTGCTGTCCAGAACTGAAAGTTTTGTTGTTTTAACCATTATAAGTTGTTTTTATTAACCATTTGTATTCCTACTTCATCTTAGACTTTTTCCTGTTCATGCTATGTTCTTATACTATTTATATTCGTTCACACCTGTTGTTAATAATGAAAATAATCAAGCCGGGGTTTCTAAGGGACAAGATCGAGTAGTGGACAATATAGAAATGCATATTCGGAGGGAACTCATTTTCCCCACTGTTTACCGTGGTACCTACTGTTTATCTCTGGATGCATGAGGGCATGATCCATGACTCTGTTTACTATTACTGTTACTGTTACTGTTTGTCTGAATATACTGCGCTATAGAAGTTCCAGTATAAAATCTTAAAGCGAAATTGTTTGTTGTAGCAACCATGTGGTAAAAATATGGGACGCATGAAGTGCT
Organism: Hemerocallis citrina; assembly: GCA_017893485.1. NCBI lineage: Eukaryota > Viridiplantae > Streptophyta > Magnoliopsida > Asparagales > Asphodelaceae > Hemerocallis > Hemerocallis citrina. The sequence goes on from CM030359.1 coordinate 292,581,185, forward strand.
ACCTAGTTAGTAATGAACATTGGACATAATAATAACTGTGTCACTGTCACATTCTGTTACTGTTACTGTTGTTTATTGTACTGTTGATCACTGCTACCATTGATACACTGTTCTTGTTGACATACTGTTACTGTTATACTCTCACTGTTGTCACTACACTGTTTGCTATCATCTGTACACTGTTATATTTGCTACCTTCTCCATATTAGTATTACCTGTTTAAGTTTAGTTTTCCCTTCATTTTCCTACTTGTATTACTTACGGCCCGGAACTTGCATCTAACGGGCGATATGTTTTTCCTGTTTCCTATTTTCTCTTGTAATTACCATATGAGCAGGTTTTGCTGACCATTTGCCTCCTAGAGTTGGTGAGCAAAAGTTTTGAGCTGCGCTAATGAAAAATTTCTACTTATTATTTTGCATTGAACTATTTATTTCATGGATTGTATTGAGAATTGTATTTGGGCTTATTGTCTCAAGATTATTATTTGATTTCGGATCTTGTATTGTTAGGATATTATTATTATTGCAATAAATAGCGTTGAGTTATGTTTGTTTTTGCATGCCTGGTTGGAGTATATTGTTATATTTACTGTTATGATGAGTCAGGCAAGTCCGTACAAGTTGTGGATGGTGAAAACTATCCGCTGGGCTTAGTCACGTACCATATTTCGTATTCTTTTAGGAAGCAGGGCGTGATATGTTTTTTGTGGTATCAGAGCCTCAGGTTTGGCTAATGTGTTAGTTTGACTAATACATCAGACAGGCTTGACTCTATCGGATTTACTTGACTCCCGACAGGCCATGCATTGCATAAACAGTCATTAATCAACTTGATCCGAATGCTAATTGTTTTGGATTTTGTGTAGACTATGGCTCGTGGGAATGGTTCGCAGGAAGGCCATCCTGAGTTGGCAGCTGTAACTCAAGTCCTGCAGCAGATTGCTCAAATACAGCAGGAGCACAGTGAACTGGTTAAGACAGCTTTGGAAGATGCTAACCGGAATGCTGTTCTGTCCCCCATTGTGGCTGTCCCTATAGTTTTGCCCCTCGTCTGGGTAGCATTGCGGATTTCATAAGGCTGCGCTCGGATAAGTTCGCCGGTACTAAGACGCCACTTGAGGCTAAACAGTGGCTGATACGGACAAAGAGTCTGCTACAGGCAGCTTGGGTCGCCGATGCTGACCGTGTGGATGTGGTATGCGTCCAGTTGTGGATTTGGCCCACATCTGGTAGAGGGCAGAATCTGAGAGGCTAGAGCGGCCTATCACTTGGGGCACTTTTTCTCATAGCTTCTTGAAGAAATTCTTCCCACGCATCACCCGGGTAGAGATGGAGCGTCACTTTCTCGCCTTGAAGCGATTGGTTGGTTGGTTGTCTAGTTAATTTATTAGTGCCGTGTTTGGAGATTTTGTTACATATTGTGTATACAGTGTTGTAACACCGAGTATTTCTTGGAACAGGGCCCTAGATTCACGGACGAGTATGCTGCGGAGTTCACCAGGCTTAGCTGCTTTGCTACCACCTTGGTGGCGAATAAGGAGGATCGTGCTGGGAGGTTCCTTTTAGGTCTTGATCAGGGTATTCAGGTGCACTTGGTAGCCCATTGTCTCCGTACCTATGTGGATGCCTTGGAGGCAGCCGAGCTACATAGCAGACTCGTGCTCATGACACCTCTTCTCAGCATGTTGTGCACTACCCCGCTGCTGTTACTGCCAGGCCTACTAGAGGTCCGATCAGGAGGCCAGCTCCAGTTCTTGCCGTCCGAACAGCTCCCTATCGTCCTGTTCCTCCACGAAGGGATGTTGTTTGCGACTTTTACCAGCCCCTTGGGCATTTGCGCAAGGATTGCTAGAAGGCTAACCGCGGGTGTCTCGGTTGTGGTGCTACCAACCACTTGGTTCGAGATTGTCCTCGAAGGAGGCACGACCAGGCCGCAGTTGCGCCAGTTTGTAGTCAGGTTAGACTGCCACTTCCCCTCAGCATCAGGTTGTCGGTCAGAGGATAGCTGGTACAGGGAGTGGTCAGGCTTTCATCTTGACTGCGGAGGAATCTCAGACCGCGAAGGAAGTCGTTGCAGGTAATTCTTTTGTGTTTTCTTTGTTCTTCTGTTATTTTTTCCTTGCTTCGTCTATTTCCTTTTGCATCTTTCTTTCATGTTGTTTTCCTTGTATTTTTTCCATATCCCTTGTTTACCTTTCATCTGTTCATCTTTTCCCTTGCTTGGCTCTATCTTAGGTGTGATTCTTGTCCATTCTGTTCTTGCTTGTGTATTTTTTTATTCTGGGGCAACCCAGTCCTTTCGTCTCCTCTCGCTTTGTGGATCAGCATCAGTTGGTGTGTAGTGAGTTATCGATTGCTTGGCATATCACTGTGGGTGGTGGTGTTGTCGTTTGTTCCCGGGAGTGCAAGCAGAGTCCCGTGGTTGTTGAAATTGTTGATATTAGAGCAGATCTGATTGTGATTGGCAGTTCAGGGTTCGATGTGATTCTCGGTATGGATTGGCTGGGTGAGACCCATGCTATCATCGATTTTTGAGCGAAGAAGGTTGTTTTTAGAATGCAAGGCCATCCAGAGTTTGAGTTCCATGTCGGGGAGTTACCCCTTGGGCATGGTCAGGAAGTTGTTGTCGATGCTCGTTGTGCAATGGAGTTGCATTCAGGCTGTGAGGCTATGCCTCTTGTTGTGCGGGAATTTCTAGATGTGTTTCCTGAGGAGTTTCCTGGGCTACCCCCTGATAGGGATGTTAAATTCGGTATGTTCAGCCTGGTACTATGCCGATATCAAAGAGTCCTTACCGGATGGCACCTGTTGAGCTAGCAGAGCTGAAAGTGCAGGTTCAGGGTTTACTGGATTTGGGTTTCATCAGGCCCAATGTGTCCCCATGGGGCGCTCCTGTCTTGTTTGTCAGCAAGAAGGACGGGAGTCATCGTCTGTGCGTGGATTACCATGAGCTGAACAATGTTACAGTGAAGAACCGGTATCTGCTACCCAGGATTGATGACTTATTTGATCAGTTGGGTGGAGCTGCTGTCTTTTCGAAGTTAGACCTTCACTCTGGTTATCATCAAGTTAAGGTGAAGGCAGCTGATGTGCAGAAGACTGCGTTCAGGACCAGATACGGGCGCTATGAGTTTCTTGTGATGCCTTTCGGAGTCACGAATGCGCAAGCAGTGTTCATGAGTTTGATGAACAAGGTTTTCTCTCCATTTTTGGACAGATTTTTAATGGTCTTCATAGACGTCATTCTGGTGTATTCTCAGAATCGGAAGGATCATGCGGATCATTTGAGGTTGGTTCTGCAAACCTTGAGGGAGACACAGCTCTATAGGAAATTCAGCAAGTGTGAGTTGTGATTGGACCGAGTTACCTTTTTGGGGCACATTATTTCAGGCGATGGTATTTTTGTTGATCCGTCCAAGATTTCTGCTATCAAGGATTGGCCAGTTCCTAAGTCAGTTTCGGAAGTGAGAAGTTTCCTTGGTTTGGCCGAGTATTATCGGAGGTTCGTCTAAGACTTTTAGAAGATAGCTGGTCTGTTGACTAAGCTGACTGGGAAAGATGAGAAGTTTGTTTGGGATGGAGCTTTTGCTACGTTGAAGAGCCGGTTGACGTCAGCGCCTATGTTGACTATTCCGGATGGTACGGGTGGTTTTTTTGGTTCACTGTGATGCTTCTGGCAAGGACGTAGGTGCAGTGTTGATGCAGAAGGGTCGAGTTGTTGCTTATGCATCCAGATAGTTGAGGCCGAATGAGAAGAATTACCCTACCCATGCCGTGATTTTTGCTTTGAAGTTATGGAGGAATTATCTGCTTGGAGACCGAGTGGAGATCTGTACTGACCACAAAAGTCTCAAGTATGTGTTCAGTCAGAAGGAGCTGAACATAAGGCAGAGGCGATGGTTGGAGTTGATGGCTGACTTTGACATCAGTTTGCAATACCATCCTGGTAGAGTAAACTTGGTGCCAGATGCATTGAGTAGGAGACCAGCCGCCATGTTCCTAACTCAGCAGAGAGAGCTTGTTGAGCAGATGCGGAGGAGGGATTTAGAGGTGATCTTTCCAGGTTTTGTTCAGTGTTGCTTGATGCTTCAGTTGCAGTCATCTCTTGTTAAGCAGATTAAGGAGGCTTAGGCAGGTGATGAGCAATTGCAAGGGTTCCGTGCCGAGGTTGAAGCAGGTACGAGGACTGATATAGTTGTTCACTCAAATGGTTCTCTTCGTTTTGGGTCCAGGTTGTGTGTTCCGAAGGGTGAGGTTCGTCGAAAGTTGCTTGAGGAAGCCCACCAATTGTCATACTCTATTCATCTTGGTGGTACGATGATGAACCAGGACTTGATGCTTCATTTTTGGTGGCATGGTATGAAGAGGGCCGTGGCGATATTTGTGTTGCAGTGCTTGATCTGCCAGCAGGTGAAGGCAGAGGATCAGAGGACCGCCGGACTTCATCAGCCTCTTCCCATTCTGGAGTGGAAGTGGAAGCATAACCTGGAAATAGATACTCACAAGCACTCAAGTAATATGAGATATTTTCTCAATTCACTCAAGGAATGGAAATGGCACGAGCAATCCCTTATGATATATGATAACAAACTTTATGAAACTGAACTCTCACCATGGATTTTGTGACTGCTTTGCCAAGGAGTCCTAAGGGTCACAACGCCATTTGGGTGATTGTGGACAGGTTGATGAAGAGCGCTCACTTCGTTCCCTTCAGAGTTGGATAGTCTACTGAGAGCTTAGCTGAGAAGTACATGCAGGAGATTGTTAGACTTCATAGGGTTCCATTCAGTATTATATCCAACAGAATACGAGGTTCAGGTCGCAGTTTTGGGAGAGTCTTCAGAGTAGTCTGGGGATTAAGTTGAAGTACAGTACAATTTTTTACCCTCAGGCAGATGAACAGTCAGAGAGGACCATCCAGACCCTAGAGGACATGTTGAGGTCCTGTGTGCTGCAATTTGGAGTTTCTTGGGAGGACCACTTACATCTTGTAGAGTTCTCGTACAATAACAGCTTTCAGGCTAGTCTTAAAGCTGCTCCTTTCGAGGAACTCTATGGTCGTAAGTGTCGGTCGCCAGTGTGCTGGGATGACATTGGCGAGAGGAAATTGTTGGGCCCGGAGTTGATCACCAGAATGGTGGATGCGGTGAGTTCGATCCGGAAGCATTTTCAAGCCACACAAGACAAACAGAAGCGATAGGTTGATGTTCATCGTAGAGCCTTGGAGTTTTAGGTGGGAGACCATGTGTTCCTTAAGGTATCACCATGGTAAGGTGTCATTCATTTCGGTGGTGGAGGCAAGTTGAGCCCCAGGTTCATCGGACCATTTGACATTATGAAACTAGTATGCAAGGTGGCCTATCATCTTGCATTGCCCCCAGCTTTATCCTGAGTTCACGACATCTTCCATGTCTTGCAATTGAGGAAGTATAATCGTAATGAGAGCCACGTGATTGACTACTCAGAGTTATCCATGAAGCCAGATTTGTCTTGTGAAATCCCGCCTATTGCTATTGTGGATCGGCGAGAGAAGGTTTTAAAGAACAAAGTGATCCATATTATTCATGTTTCTTGGAATCCTCACTTACTGGGTGAGTCGACTTGGGAGCTGGAGGAGGATATCCAGCGGAAGTTTCCTTATTTATTTGTGTAGCTCTTGTTTTGGTTGTTTTGCTTGTATTTTCTTTTTCTTTTCTTTTGGGGTAACCCTATGTGCTTCTAGTTGAATTTCGAGGATGAAATTCTTCTTGTTAGGTTGGTAGGATTTGAAACCATATTGCTCACTTTTGTATTTTTATTATATTTTAATAAAATTCTAAATTATTTATTTTCTTCTTGGATTGGGTTTATTGCTTGTTGTTATTGTTTTCTTAAGATTCGTTCCGTTGGTTTCAGCCTTTATTTTCTCTTTTGACTGATCTATAACTTGTTCTTGACCTTGTATATTGTTTAAACCTATTTTTTGCCTAATTGGCTCTTATTGGATCCCTTTCAGTCTATTGGATACTACCCAGTTCATCCAAACCCATTTTGTCCCTTTTTATACATCCTAATTGAACCCTAACCCTATTACAATCCCTCTCTCTCTAGCCGTTTCTCTCTCTCTCTCTCCCCCTACCCTAACTGCCCCTGCTCCGTCGTTGTCTCCGATCACCGGTGACACACACACCCCCCAAACTCCCCCTATCGCATCTCCCCTCCTTCTTCCTCCGTGCATTGTGACCCAACACCCCAGGCCGACCCCTGCCGTGCTCCCTATGCTCGGTCGTATCCAACAGTCGAGCACCGCGCCGCGACCCCCCGTTGCCGTCGCTGCCATCCCCCTAGGCCGTCGTCGCCTTCGCTAGTGGTGCTGCTGTCCGCCCTTGCTTTCGGTGGCTGCTGTCTCTTTGTGCCTGGTTGAGTGCACGTGCTTTTGTGTGTGCGTGTGTTCGTTCCTTGGATTTCTTGTCTCTCGTTTCTTGTTCGTATTCATGTGTTCATTGTTCGGGATCCGTTCTCGTTATTCTATTCTTCGCTTTCGGCGTCTTCATAACCAGGCAAGTACCTTGTATGTATTCTTTTTGTCATACAAGTTAAATACCGTAAGTAACCTAGTATGCAAATAATTGTACTCTCATGATGATCCTAAATTTTTAGTTTAACCGTTGGTATCATCTCTTGATCATGAGTAGTTACAACAACTGACACCTGTTGCATGAGAACAAGTAGATTAGAGGACATCTTGATTGTTTGTTGTTTGTGACACTCCATATGTTGTAGTTGATTGTTACATAGATTTTGTGGGATGTATTATCTCATTTAGACTGTTTATTCACATGCCATGCTGATTTGAGTAACCCACATATACCATGCTTTGTATGACATCTTAGATTAACTTGTTTGATAAAATGCCTAAAGGAACTTTTGTCTACTGCTGCCCTATTTTTGAACAGTAATTTCGACCCTGTTAACTTCAGTAAAATAAATAAGTTTGTGAACATGAGTTGTAGCCTACGTTTTCTAGTTTCCAGAACTTTTGACAGATTTGAATTTTGATTTTTGATGCATGAGTTATTGTTGTTTTACTGCAAACATATCGTATTTTCCAGATTCTGAACTATATGTATTCTGTTTGAAATATTATTTAAAACTGATATTAAAAGTAGAATTTGAACCCTAGATATTGTTGAGTATGTTTAGACATGATTGGGATCAGTCCCGAATTTTTGTGGAATTATTCACTGATATTTATATCTCTTTTCATACAGATGAAACAATCAATATATTTTCCAAACTACATGCTGTTCAGTATAGAACTAAGATTTCAACATGATTCTATTCGTTTTTTTATAAAAACTTTGTAAATACGAACTGTAGACTTATCTGTCTATTTTATCATCCTTTTAACGGATCTGGATTTCGGTTTATATTTTATGAATTATCTTTGTTTTGGTACTGCTGTGTCTGAAGTTCCAAAATCGAGATTTTGTTGCATGAATCTGTTTTCCCAGTTTGATTGACTGTAATATTTGTAATATAAATCCATGATATTTAATAATTTGAAACTAGATATGCTGGTAAATCTTCAAGATTTTTCTCAGATTTAATTATGATGATTTTGGACTCTTTTCATAGTTATAAACAAGATTTTGCATATTCTGGCTGAGCCTAATTTCAGTATTAATTGCTGTTTTCGACCCTGATTCTGTGGCTGATATGTGACTTATATATATGTGTTGGAATCGGCAGAGAGTATAGTTTCAAGATTTTCTGACGGATCTGGATTTGCTATTCTTTAGCAACGGGAATCTCAGATTTGGTATAATATTGTCTTGCTATCCAGAACTCAAAGTTTTGTTGTTTTGACCGTTATAAGTTGTTTTTATTAACCATTTGTATTCCTACTTCATCTTAGACTTTTTCCTGTTCATGCTATGTTCTTATACTGTTTATATTCGTTCACACCTGTTGTTAATAATGAAAATAATCAAGCCGGGGTTTCTAAGGGACAAGATCGAGTAGTGGACAATATAGAAATGCATATTCGGAGGGAACTCATTTTCCCCACTATTTACCATGGTACCTACTGTTTATCTCTGGATGCATGAGGGCATGATCCATGACTCCGTTTACTATTACTGTTACTGTTACTGTTTGTCTGAATATACTGTGCTATAGAAGTTCTACTACAAAATCTTAAAGTGAAACTGTTTTTTGTAGCAATCATGTGGTAAAAATCTAGGACGCATGAAGTGCTACCTGGTTAGTATTGAACATTAGACATAAGAATAAATGTTTCACTGTCACATCCTTTTACTGTTTTTGTTACTGTTTTTACTGTACTGTTGATCACTGCTACCGTTGATATACTGTTACTGTTATACTCATTGTTGTCACTACACTATTAAATTTGCTACCTTCTTCATGTCAGTATTACCTGTTTAAGTTTAGTTTTCCCTTCATTTTTCTACTTTTATTACTTGCCGCCAGGAACTTACATCTAACGGGCGATACGTTTTTCATGTTAACTATTTTCTCTTGTAATTACCATATGAGCAGGTTTTGCTGACCATTTGCCTCATGGACTTGGTGAGCAAAAGTTTTGTGCTGCGCTAATGGAAAATTTCTGCTTATTATTTTGCATTGAACTATTTATTTCATGGATTGTATTGAGATCTGTATTTGGGCTTATTATCTCAGGATTATTGTTTGATTTCGGATCTTTTATTATTGGGATATTATTATTATTGCAATAAATACCGTTGAGTTATGTTTGTTTTTGCATGCCTTGTTGAAGTATATTATTATATTTATTATTATTATGAGTCAGGTAGGGCCGTACAGCTTATGGATGGTGAAAACTATCCACTGGGCTTAGTCATGTACTGTATTCCGTATTCTTTTGGGAAGCGGGGCATGACAGGGATTGAGGCGACGCTCATGGGATGTCTGTGGGTAGTGAGGCGCCACTGCTTGCAGTGTGGGGTGTTCTCGAAGATTCCCAGGTGTGAGTGAAATAGTCTCCGAAATTATCGAGGCATGGGCTAGGTACGCGCAGAATGTCTAAATCTTGTAGTAGTCATAGTAATAGGTTGCATGGCGGGGGATTTAAATCCTATAATGAGGAGTACGCAGGTGCTTGCCCTTGGACCTATGTAGAATGGGATGCTTAGAATCCGAACAAGTATGCATTAGTGTCATCATAGTATAACATCTGCAATAGGCATTAGGTCATATCATACTCTGACATGTTCAGGATAGTCACTTTTTACACTTTATTGTGCATTGAAGTTTGTGTTTGCTAAACCAAGAGAATCACTATTTTATAACATTACGTCAGTTGTATGCAACTGACGTGCCCACAGTTTGCTAGTTGCAGGACTGGACTTGGCATGGACTTAAAGTCACTATGATGAGTTGTTACAAGATTGAAGCATTTTTCTTATTGTATATCACATTGCATTCTTTTTAAATTCCACTGCGTTGATGAAAGGAAAATATTATATAATGAAAAGTTTAAATTCCTTGTAAAATTGTACGAATTTAAAGGAAAAGATCCTGTTGTGCTACGAATTACATATAAATGGAATTTGGGGCGTCATAAGGAAAAGGATGTTCACCAAGCTGTCATTATCTACCAAGACGTGATGCACATCATGATTGGCCATACAGATGCTGATTACAAGTGCATGAAAATGAGGTGCTCGGATGCCTTTAAGATCCTTCTTTGAGAAGGTTACTAGAACCCAGAGCCCTTAGGAGGGGGATGTTGTGCACTGAGTTTACTTCTCGAAGGAAGGCTTTCGTGGATGAGTTAGACTATCCCCCCATTGAAACTCCATGGATGGAGTGGAATACTGCCAGACATCCCGAGTCTTGAGACTTAGAAGGCTTTTTTGGGCAAATTGTTAGCTCCCTGGACTGGAGGTGGCTCAATATGGTTTCTCTGGGTAAACTTGGAGAGGTAGCCCCATCGGATGAGAGCTTGAAGCTCCTCTTTAAGAGCTTAACAATTATCGGTGAGGTGTCCGTGGTCCTTGTGAAATGCATAACTTTTGTTCTTATCCCTTCTCCTACTTGAGGTGATCATCTTAACACGAGGGCAAAATAGCTCATTCTTCTCAATTTCCATGAGGACTACGAAGATGGTAGCATTGAAGGGAGTGAATTTGTCAAAATGTGGTGTCGGGGTGTCGAATGAGGGCAACACTGACCTGAGGCATCCTTCTGGGACTTCCTGGGTCCTTCTTCATTGTTACCCGTCCATATTTTCCCGAAGGAGGACCTCTTCTGCTCTTGTGGATGGATGGCATCTTCTACTTGAATGTACTTTTCAACCTTTTGTAGGATGTCTGAAAAGTCCCAAGGAGGTCTATTGATGAGAGATGCTTTGAGGTTGATGAGGCTGACATTGTGCCTGAAGGCACCAGTGACTACGACCGAGTTGAGTGATGAGATGGATCGGAATTCGGCTGAGAAGCACTGGACATATTGGGGGATTCTCTATACCTCTGCTTCAAGTCAAGTAGGGAGGCACCGATCTTCTCGGTCTTGCGACTGGTGACAAAGTGAGTGAGGAAGAGCTCCTCATGATGATCGAAAGAGAATATAGACCCTAGAGAGAGACGAGAGAACCATTCACGTACTGACCTCTTCAGGGTTATTGGAAATATCTTGTACCAGAGAGAGTTGAAGGCTTGACGGATCATCATGAGAGTTTTGAAACACTCAAGGTAATCTTCCGGGTCGGACTCGCCATTATATGATTCGAAAGCTGGAATCCTGAAGTTTGCCGGAACAGGGGGTTCAAGGATTGTCCTGGAGAAGGGGGTGAATAGGGCAATATGTTATGTCATGTCGTCCCTCTTATTGCTTTGATAGTGCTAGCACTCCTCCATCTCTTGGAGACACCGAAGGACTGTGTTGCCTTATTCCCCAGATCTAGTAGACCCACGAGACTCCTCCTATTGGGAAGGAGTAGTGCAGCGATGGCTGGTTCGTCGGCCCCTGCTAGGGGCGCTAAGGAGGCCTTGAATGATCTCATCCTTGAAGTCCCAGAACTCTGTCCTGCTGACAGGTGCTTCTTCTTCCCAGCTGTTCTTGGAGACTGGTCAGCTTATTGGAGTTAGGCTTCTTCGCCCCCGAGGGGGAGGAGACCTTTTTTTTATCCCCTAGCAGAGGGAGAGCTTCTGGACTTCTATCTTCGAGAATATGGGCTCTTCTTGCTTTCTTGATGCTCTCAACGGGGGACCTCGTCTTGGACTCACCTTTGATTCAGGTAAGGCTGACAACGGGTTGGGTTTGGTCGGACTCATATAAGCCCGAGATCGAGCTTGAATTATGAAATTTGATCTGAGCCCGGTCCAATTTATCTCTGGGCTTAAAATCCTAGGCCCGAGCCCGGGTCCGATTAGACTCAAAAAAACCGGGTCGGGTTTATGCCCGAAGTAATTATGCGCGTTTAATATATAATTTTCTAATATTAACATGACAAAATCTACAATATTTCTTCAAAAAAAAGAAAAAAAAAACACTTGAGTACTACATGATTTAAAAAAAAATCTTGATTAATTTTTGTAAAATTATCTAATTTGTTTTTTATATTATAATACTATATTTAAAAGGCATCAAATTTCTCTATGTAAACTATAGTACTCATTTCAACTTATAAAATTGAATGTCTATTAGAAGAAAAATATATATACGAATGAATAAACATGATTTTTAAAATGATCATGACTATACATAATATTAACATAAATTTACTTATATATATATATATATATATATATATATATATATATATATATGCTAGGTTTGCTCATTGACATGTGCCTACGGCACGTCTTCGGAACGGTGCACCTGGTTTAAATATATAAAATAGTTTTGGAGGCCAGCAAATTAATGGAAGTAGCAAACATATTATATGAGGAGGCAGTATATCTACATTTAAGCTCAGTCATCGCCTTCTTGATCATTAGCTTGAACTTACCTAGAATGCATATAGTTTGTTAGAAACATTGCATAAAGTTTTTTTTAACTTCAGCATCACTTTTAGATGCTTTTAATAGTTATGAGACATTATCATATATGTTTTATAGAGCTTACTCTAATCCCATAACCACTATGAGCATGTCTAAATACAATGGTAACACAAGTGCAGGTGTGAAGGTATCTACAATACCAATAATCCAAACATTTGTTTGTCTGAAACTCAGTTTGCAACTCAAATATCTCTTATTATTATTTCAGCCAAAATGAAATACATGAATCTCAAAACTCTAAACCAAGCTAATCATTTCTTTTATCTCCACTTTGTCTCCCCATTGCACCTTTATAAAAAAAAATCAAAATGGATAAATAACAAATTTACTTTAGCTGTGTTTCTTGAGTGGAGAGATTGCACCCTTCACTAGTAAACTCCATTCATCCCAATCCTATATATCCAAACATACACTAAAAGTTCTTATATGTTATGTTATCCATGGTTTAACCAGTGAAGAGAACACTTCACGATAGTATTTTCTCTTGTAGTAAAGAAGTTAATGTTTCATATTTGCAAAGTTATTTTAGGTTGCTGGTCAGCTTACTTGTCCTGCTATGGTTTGGAAGCCCAAATTGAGGCCACCAAATAATCCATCTCTCACTTGCGTACACCTTAAATCAAAACCAATAAAAAACTCATCAAATAAATCACCAAATTAAAAAATTTTTAACCCGAAATAAAACAATCATACCTCTCTGAACGTAGATCCCATGCACACACAAAATTCGAGTAAAAAAAAAACTGAGTAATCCCCTACACACACAAAATTTAAAATTAGAATGAGAATTTGGTTAATGAAATGAAATTTGAGTCGTCATATCGCATATAGAGGCTCTCGATTTGATGGAGGGGAGTCGCGGATACAGAGTCGCTTGATATTCGCGCTCGATTTGGTGAAAGGGAGTCATCGATACAGAATCAGCAACGGATCAGATATCGGCGACGACCTCTTGATTGGGGTTCGACATTGGATTTGGATTTGGATTTGCTTTGAGATTTTCAAATTTTCAAAATTTTTAAAATTTAAAAATTTTATAATTTTTTGAATTTTCTTATTTTTAAAATTCTTTAATTTTTTACAATTTTAGAATTTTTTTTAAAATTTTTAAAAATTTTAAAAAATTTTTAGTATAATTTTTTATTAGTTTTTGATGTTTTTGTATTATTTTCAAAGTTTTTAAAGTTTTTAAATTTCATATTTAAAAAAAAACTAATTTAAAATTTTTAATATTTTAAAAAAATTAATTATTTATTTATTTTACAAATTTGAAAAAATTTTCACTTTTTTTTATTATATTAATTTTTTAATTTTTAAAAATTTTTTGAATTTTTTTTTTATTTTCGATTTTTTTTAAAAATTTTTTTTAAAACTTTTTAAAATTTTAATTTTTTTAGTTTTAAAGTTTTAAAGTTTTTTAATTTTTTTTTTAATTTTTTTTTAAAAAAAAATTTATTTTCTTAATTTTTTGAATAGGGGGGACAGAGAGAGAGAGAGAGAGAGAGAGAGAGAGAGAAAATTAAATAAATAAAGGAGTAGTTTTGCGTGGGGGGGGGGGGGGGGGGTTTGAATTTGAGTTTTGGGGAAAAACTTTTTGGTGAAAAATGTGTTTTGTGAGGTTAGATATGGCCCTTTAAGTTTGAGGGGATTGAAGGAGAGCCACTTGATAGCTTTCTTTGTATTTTATTATATATATATATATATATATATAATCATATGTGTAAATGGACATGTAGATACACAAATTTGATCTGGGCTCGTTGGGCCTAAATATTTGAGCCCGAGCCTGGACTAAATTTTGTTCGAGCCTAAAAGTTTGAGGTCGACCTCGACCCCGATCAGAACTGATAATTGAATAGCCCAAGCTTGCAAATAACCGAGTCAGACCTAGTCGGGCTCGGGTGGAGTTCGGGCCAATTGCCACCCTTACATTCAGGCAACCTCAGAGGTCAGACCCCTGCTACCCGGTGAGTAGGATCTGACGGAGGTTTTGTTGTTCTTGGGGTAGCACAAAGGGCACCGTAGAAGGAGTTGATATGTAGACTAAACCCCTGTTTTCACCCACACGCCGCATAAGGCATTGTTCGGGATGACTTCGTCCGAAGCCCTCCGGTGCAATCCATTTGGAGCAAGGCTGAGCACGCTTTTGAAGGGCTGCTCTGGCTGATGAAGATGTTGAACCTGTTGAGGAGGTTGAAGAGAGTACTTCGTATGAAGAAGATGTGGAGGAAGAGGGATAGCTCGTCGTCTAGTAGCCGCCGCCTTCCCTTTTTGGAGACATGGCTGGAAAAAGTAGTTTTTTCCAGAAAAATATATACGGTTAGTTAGATGTGTTATTTCAAATAGACGGCTCCAATATTTCGCAATTATATTTTGTGTGGGAGAAAACATATGATGTAAATTCTTTAATTAAAAACTATCAAGAACCAACTTTACTTTGATCGGAATTAGTCACCGTTAACTGTACCTTAATCTGATTTTCTGACTATTGTGGACACTTGGATCTGGTTTAGACAGCCAAAATTGCTCTAACAAACATGCAAGAAGACTAAACACCAGAGTGTTCCCCAGCGAAAGACCGTCCGATGCCCAAGTCAGAACTTAGAAAAATAGTGGAGTATTTTGTGGCTAAATAATGATTACCTAATTCTAAAAGATTTGGGGGGTATTTATAGGCCTAGGAGTTAGTTTAAAAAGATCACTCTGAAAGAGCATTTTTTATGTTTAAACTGCTTATTGCCATGGTTAGAAGATATATTTAGTTGATAACAATCTTTTGGACTGAGGACTATGGTTAAGAATTTTAATTAACCTGGACTTATCATCTTGGGTTGCATCTTACTGAAACCCCCGTTTCTGTCTATACGTATTTTCTTCGTATTTTTTATGTTTCGATTCTGTATAAAAAATTTCCGTTTTCTTAAATTTGTTTCGTTTTAAATTTATTTTTGGATCTCCTATTAAAATCCGTTCTAATCAATAATTGTATTTTCCTGCTCTCCTTTTGTATTATTGGATTCCAGTTATCAATAAAATATTTGTTGCTCTCTTGAACCTAAGTTGCGTTCCTTCGATTTTTCAATTATAATTTTGAACCCAAATTCTAGCCCATAATTTTGTATTATTATTTGTTGATATTTTAAATCATGAGTTAGGCTCAGCTATTCCCAAACCAAGTCCAATTCTAAATCGCCTAATGTATATTATTTTGGTTTATTTGTAGCCCAACCTATATTCAACTTAACTATTCTACATTTTTATTATCAATTACTTATTGATAAGCCCATGAATAAAACCTCAAACCCACAAAATGCATAACTGGAACCCCTACAATATCCCAATTACACATATCCCCAGTATCTCTCCATTATCCCCTTAAACTCTAACTAACCCCCACTAATTTCCTAATCTCCACTATCTTCTCTAACTAATATCCCCATTATCTTTTCCATAATCCACTCATAATCACTGATTAAATCTCCACTAATTACTCCACATCTCAACTAATCCTTCACCTTCATCATCTACATCCTGACTGTTCATTTTGTTAATCTTCCTCTTCTCCTACTTCACGTTGAAACTCATGCACCTTTATCCCCTGACTTCCTCTTCAACCTCCAACTGTCACGCCATGCTTCCCAATGTTGATTCTTGGTTTTGATGACTACAACACAATGCAAAGTTGTGCTACTTCTTATATATCGCAGGATGTATCAATGTCAATACCATGTGTGATACACAAAGGCAAAGTTGATCCAATAAACCTCTCAAAGACAATTTGATCAAGCTACAAAGTTCTAAGTTCGCAAGCTTCAACAACAAAAGACAATGGCTCAAGCTCAAATTCAAGACTCAAGATCAAGACAAGATTCAGTGATTCAGTGTGTTTTAGTAAATGTCTTGTAAACAATTTTAATTTTATTTCTTTGAGTCTTAGAATGATGTAATAGCCTTGTCACACACACACACTCACACATTTCTTTATAATTGAGTGTTTTTCACAAGTTTAAAGGTCGAAACAAGCTTTAAAATCAGCTGTTGAGTACCAGTCGACTGTACTAGTACGAAACTGTCTGAACTTTTTCAAACTCTGGCCAGTTGACTCATCATGGCAACCCAGTCGACTGTTTAAGTCGTTTCGACAGATTTTAGAATTTAAAATTTATTTTTCGAAATCAAAAGTTTTATATCCATTTTAAATCAGTTTTTTAAACTGTTTTACAACGTCTTAGTGATTCCTCTATATAAATAGAACCTAGGAATCACCATGGAAAGGTTCCAAGCATTTTGATAAAATTTTAAGTTTTTGCTTTTGAAAACGAGAAAAAGTATTCAAACAAGCATTCACAATCTTCTAAGTATTGGTTCTCTGAAATCAGTCTAGTATAACAGTGAATTCATTTTAGACTGATTCTGGAAGTCGACCTATTAGCCTCTATACAAAAATTGCAATCACAACAAGGCTATAGGTTGTTGTAACTCTTTTATTGTTTTCTTTCACTCTCGGGTTGTGAGAGTGGTCCTCTCGGTTGGAGAGTAGGGCTCTAGGTTGTAAAGTCAGGTTTTCACATTTGGTTGAAGATTGGGTTTGCTCTCTCTAGTGGGGAGAGAGGTCTACAGGTTGGACAAAGTTGTTGTCTAAACGCCGCCGGGTATTCTTGTTTTTTTTCAAGAATAGTGGAAAATCTCAAGTGGGTTGCTTAGGGACTGGATGTTGGTCGGGAGGACCGAACCAGGATACATCGTTGTGTACTCTGTGGTTGCATTTTCTTTACTTCCATTTTTCATATCTTTGTGAAACTTGTCTAGCAAGTCGACTAAGTCGACTGTCCCTCTTCTATAAGTTGACTGATCGGACTGGTATAACTTAATCTTCGAAAACTTTTCTGACAAGTCGACTGAGTTCCGCTATAAGTCGACTGGTCAGACTTGTATAAAATAATCTTCTATTCTGATGCCCCAGTCGACTGTATTCCCTTTTCAAGTCGACTGGACAGTAAGAAAAAGTTCAATTTCATCACTATTTTTTATACAACACTATTCACCCCCCCTCTAGTGTTTCTTGCCTTGCCTACAGGATCCAACACTTGGTATCAGAGCCTAGTTGAATGCAATGGCAACAACTTCTTGTAACACCCCGAATTCCAAATAAAACTGAATTCAAAGTTCCACAGGATCTTTACACTTCACTTCGTACAATTTTACAAGGAATTAAAAACTTTACTTTACATCAAAGTTACATTTACATTTACACTTTTACAGCGGGAAGCAATTTACAACAATTTACATGAATAAAATGTACAACACTTGAAATCATTCTTTAAGCAGCATGCATACTTTAATCTTGTCACTCACTTTATCCTGCATAGAAACTGTGGGCACGTCAGTTCATTCAACTGACGCTAGGATATAATACATCAACTTTCTCTTACTTGGAAAAACGCAAACTTGTCACAAAACATAGCTACAGGGACTATCCTATTGATGTCGTGTTGTGATTGTGCGCTTAGTCCTTAATGCAGTTATTTATATTAAATGACACTAATGCGCACTTGTTCAGAGTCTATGCAGCCCATACTACATAGGTCCGAGGGCAAGCCTTAACCGTTCTTCATCTTGAAGGGTTCAATCCCTCGCCATGACTTAATCTACTACTATAACTACGGTAAGTATCCTAGGTATTCTATGAGTTACGAGCCTATGTCTAGGAGCCCTGGAGAGAATCCCAACACACTATCACATGACTTATCATGCAGACATCCTGTTGTGATTTCACCTCCTACCATAGACATAGCACCACCCGTAGTCACTAGACCACCCCATGAGTGTCGCCACCGGGACGGTACTCTGGAGCAGTATCACGTCCTACACATGACTCATCATGGGACATCCTGTGAATACTCTCACAGTGCCAATCCAATGGCCCTCATACTCATGTTTTTCTCTTACTTTCATCACATCTTCACTATATATCTAATCCTTACTTTTATTTGAATCATGAATAAAAATCAATCTCCTAGAATTAGCACTCCCACTATACCAGTCTTAATCATTTATATAACATGACCCAAACTTGGTCTTTTCATTTTCCAATTTCATTTCAACAATATTTCTTTCAAATGCGGGTATGAGTCTTAGCTACACTCTAGTTCTCAATTTCACTTCATAATCACAAAATTTGAGTCTTCATACTCATAAATTCTCTTTCATAATCAACAGGACTTCCATTATTTTCTATGAATCAAATTTCATACATAAGGTTCAATTTCAATTCATGCATTTCATGTTCAAAGTTCTATTTCAATAATCCATTAGATTCACATACAATTGTTCATTTCCTTTACTTAATTCAAATCGCAAAAATTTTACTTTTCATCATTCTTTAAAGTGCACACAAATTCAAATAATTAAATGCATAAAATCCCATAATCAAAACACTTTGATTTCTCTTCATTCAAAATTTATCTTTTATAACTTGGTAAATTTCTCATGAAAACTAAACCACTTTTCATATTTTATAATTATCACTTTATGCAATTCTACTCAAATTCCACTTCTAATTCACATTTATGTTAGTCAAATAATACACAATTATTTTTCGTAGGCTCCACATAATTTTAGATTAATTATAATATTTTTTCGGATTTAAAATACCCCAAAATATCAATTTAAATGCCCAAAAACCGAAAAATATGTTTTAAAGTGCCAAGACCATGAGTCGAACCCACAACCCGAGAGAAACCAATAGCCACCAAAAGCCAAACAGCCAAAGCACCACAATGTTGAAAATAGGGGGTTTAATTAACTTAAATTAAGTCTCGGTATTCGGATTTTATTAAAAAAATGAGAAACAAAAGGGTAGAGCCTAAGTTTTGAACTCGCGACCATTGAGGTCGACCCACGACTACATTAAGCACTCAACACAGTCGTCAACCAAATGGTCCAAATGACCAGATCGATAATAAGTGAAGTTTTTAGGGTCAAAACTCAGTTCTCTGTTATTTCGATTTTCTACAAAAATGAATATCTTTGTGTTCTCTTCTCATCCAAATTTATTCAAAAACTCCAGAATTTAATTTTCATCTTATCACAGCATTTCAGTGAAATAAAATTTTATTTTTGATATAAAAACACAATTTTTACTCTCTACTTGCATTCTACTACTTAATTTCGATTTTAGGGAAAAACAACATATTCTTGCTACAAATAGCCTCTAAAATTTTCTTAAATCACTTATAATATTTTTCATGGACATTACACATTTATTTCAGTAATAAAAACTCCTTTTTCATGCTTTTTATCAAACCAATAATCAACATCATAATTCCACAATTCTTATTTCAATTATTTCACATACAAGCATGACTTTTAATTTAGCACATCACAACCAAATAAAGCATGATAGCATGGTAAATTTTAAACTAAAAATCATAATTTTACAATTAATTAACATTCTTTTAACATGCATTATCATAATTATCACAATGTCTCATTTTCACACCACATAGCTAGTTCAATCATTTCTTCTTAATCTTATCAGACAAAGCCTAGCATGGTATTCTAATTAGAAGTTTAAGAAAGTCACCCACCTTAAATGGAGAGAAAGACACAAAAGGTCCTAGGGAATTTCCTAGAATGATCAAAAGAGCCTTCTCCTCCTAGTTTGAGCTACCAAGTTGCTTCTCCTCTCTAGCTTGTTGTGGATGGAACTCCTTCTTCTTGCTCCTTGGTAATGGCCGGCCAATCTTATAGGTGAGGGAACACACAATTTTGCACTCAATCTTTTAATCTCACAGACTCCTTAATCTTTTGTCTCACTAACTTGTATTTCTTTTCTTTCTTTCTTTTTCAATTCTAGGTGTAAGGATAACTAGTGTTGGGATGGGGGGGGGGGGTTTATACAAAATTTTAGTGGGAATAGAGGGCTAGGATTAGATAAAATGGTTAAGGATCAAGGGCTTAGATGAACTAGGGAGTTGAAATAACTTCCCATGATGAAAGTAACCACTCTCCACCTCATCCACTCTCCCTCTCCTCTTTAGCATTATCCGGCCTACACCAAAGGGTGTGCATTGCACACTCTAGTGCAAGCACGTGCCACCTAGTGTCCCTCATTTCACAAGTTTTTCATGTTAATTAAATTATTTGTTCATAGAATGAGTCAACACTACAAGTTAGGTTATTTAAAAGAGTAATTAAATTAAATGTCCTCACTAATGGGCTAACTAACCATAGCCTCAAATGAATTAATTATTTAATTAATTAATGTGGGCTACAAAGAGACAAATAGGCCTAGGATCAAATTAAGTTTTCTAAATTAAAAGAGAAGAAATAAAACTACTAGTTTATGAAATATTTTTAGAGAAATACATGTATAAATTTGCACGTGCACAACACGTAAAATCAAACAAATTCTAATTTAAATAGGATTTGAAAATCCAGGATGTTATAGCACTCCCTCCTGAGAATAGTTCCGTCCCCGAAACTACATTTAAAGAGCGAGAAAAACAATGCAACAAGATAAGAAATGAAGAAAATATACAAGATACAAATCAGACAAAAAGCTTAAGATTCCCAAGTAGTCTCTTCAACCAACTGGTTTCTCCAGACTACTTTGACCATCGGTATCTCCTTATTCCTCAAGAATTTCTCCCGACGATCCACAATCTCAACTGGGAGCTCAATGTAACTCAGATCCAATTGCAAACCTTTCGGCACTTTGGACAAATGATGACTGGGATCTGAAATGTAACCTCTCAGCATAGACACATTAAAGACATTGTGCACCTGAGACAACTCTTCCGTTAACTCAAGACGGTAAGCCGTTTTCCCGATCCTTTTCAATATCTTATACGGGACTATGAACCTCGGGTCTAACTTCCCACCCTTGCCAAATCGGATCACGCCTTTACTGGGTGAT
The DNA here is from genome assembly GCA_017893485.1 of Hemerocallis citrina. NCBI lineage: Eukaryota > Viridiplantae > Streptophyta > Magnoliopsida > Asparagales > Asphodelaceae > Hemerocallis > Hemerocallis citrina. Next base: position 292,602,133 of record CM030359.1, read on the forward strand.
ACCTTCAGAAAGATAAAGTCACCTTCCTCAAACTCAAGGTCCCTTCTCCGATTGTCTCATAGCTCTTTTGCCTACTATGAGCATCCACCAACCTCTTCCTGATCAGATCAATCTTTTCAGAGGTTTTCTGCACAATCTCAGGCCCAAACATTTTCCGCTCCCCTACTTCAAACCAACAAACAGGTATTCTGCACTTCCTACCATATAAAGCTTCGTACGACGCCATCCTAATACTAGTCTGAAAACTGTTATTGTAGGCAAACTGCACCAAAGCTAGATGCCTTTTCCAACTGCCTCCATAGTCTAGCACACAACATCGAAGCATATCCTCAAGAATATGGTTGACTCTCTCGGTCTGCCCATCGGTTTGAGGATGAAAAGCAGTGCTGAAATCTGTCTTGGTACCCAAAGCTGTCTGAAGACTCCTCTAGAAATGAGAAGTAAACTGCGCATCTCGATCAGACACAATGGTCAATGGAACACCATGAAGCCTGACGATCTGCCCAACATACATCTCAGCTAACTTGTCTATCGACGAAGTGAGTTTCATCGCCAAGAAATGAGCGGACTTGGTTAGTCGATCGACTATAACCCAAATCGCATCATTGCCTTTTAAACTCTTGGGAAAACCCGCGATAAAATTCATACTAATGTTATCCCACTTCCATTCCGGAATAGGTAACGGTTGCAATAGACCACCGGGTTTCTGATTCTCGGCTTTGACTTGCTGACAAATCTCAACCTCGCCACAAATTTAGCCACATCCCGCTTCAAACCTGACCACCAGAAATATTGTTTAATGTCCTTGTACATCTTAGTACTCCCAGAATGTACCGAAAAAAGAGTAGCATGTGCCTCCTGAAGAATACTTTCTTCAAAGCCTGACTGATCTGGAACACACAGTCTCTCTCTAAGCCACAGCACTTCATCCCTGATTTGAAATTCGGGCAACCTGCCTGAACCAACCTGCTCCTTCATCTTCAGAATCTCAGCATCTTCCTTCTGACTTGCAATAATCCTTTCATTCAGCGTAGGCTGAAGCCTCAACTGAGCTAAGGATGCTCCCAATCCTTGCAAAACAACTTCAATACCAGCCCGATCTAGCTCCTTTGCAAGATGCCTCTGAGTTGTAATCAACTTGGCCAAACTGGTCTTGCGGCTAAGTGCATCAGCAACAACATTAGCCTTCCCAAGATGATACTTGATCTCAGGACGCATGTCCTTAAGCACTTCCAACCATCTCCGCTACCTCAGATTCAGATCCTTCTGCTGATAGATGTATTTCAAGCTCTTGTAGTTCGTGTACATGTTCAGTTTCTCACCATACACATAGTGTCTCCATTGCTTTAAGGCGAAGATAATCGCAGCCAACTCCAAATCATGAGTCGGATAATTCTTCTCATGCGGTCGTAGTTGGCTCGACCCATAAGCGATCACTTTCCCTTCTTGCATTAAGACACAACCAAGCCCACGATATGAAGCATCACTGTAAACATCATACTCAACACCTGCTCTAAGCAACTCCAAAATAGGTGCAGTAGTCAGCTTCTCTTTCAACTCCTAAAAGCTTGCTTCGCACTGCTCGGTCCACTTGAAACTCACATTCTTCTTGGTCAAACCAGTGAGCAGAACGTTTAACTGGGCATAACCCTGAATGAATCTCCTGTAGTATCCCGTCAATCCAAGGAAACTCCTGACTTCCTTCACTGTAGTTGGCTTTGCCCAATCTCTCACTGCCTCTATCTTCTGAGGATCAGTTGCCACTCCCTTCTTAGAGAGGATGTGACCCAGGAATGCCACTTCAGATTTCCAGAAGTCACACTTGGATAACTTGGCATACAACTCCTGCTCTTCCAACTTCTTCCAAACTGCTGCCAGATGCTCTGTGTGCTCCGCCTCCGACTTGGAGTACACAAGAATATCATCGATAAACACCACGACGAAAAAAATCAATGAACCGCCTCATAACTCTGTTCATCATGTCCATAAAGATTGCAGGTGCATTCGTCACTCCAATTGGCATAACTAAGAATTCGTAATGCCCATGTCGAGTTCTAAATGCAGTCTTATGCACATCTTTAGCTTTCACTCGAACTTGATGGTACCCTGATCGAAGATCTATTTTGGAGAAAATAGCTGCTCCTTGTAGACGATCGAACAAGTCATCAATTCGGGGAATAGGATACTTATTCTGAACAGTGACCTTATTCAGCTCTCGGTAATCGATACTCATCCTCATTGATCCATCATTCTTCTTTACCAAAAGCACCGACGCTCCCCAAGGTAACGCACTCGATTGAATAAAGCCCTTCTCTAACAGTTCCTCAATCTGCCGTTTCACCTCATCCTGCTCTACTGGAGCCATCCTACATTGTCTTAGAAATGGGCGCGCTCCCTAGCTGAATAGTGATGCTGAACTCTACATCACGCTACGGAGTAACCCAGGCAAATCTTCCAAGAATACAGTCGGATAGTCCCGAACCATAGGAATCCCCTACACTTCTAGAGGAATCTCTTTCTTGCAGATGGCTGCAACCAACCTGGAACACCTCTTCTTCCATTGGAAAGTGACTTCAGGTCCACCTAGAGCCTTCACTATTACTTCCTTGGTCTTGCACTGTACACCGGCATCCAATCAATGCCAATGAAAACATCGACTCCCAAGATAGTCAGCTCAATCAAATCAATCTCGAAAATTCTGTTCCTAATCTCGATCTCATAGTCCGCATAGTACCGATCAGTGGTTAAAGTCTCCCCTGATGGAGTAGCTACTGCTAAGACCTTACCTGGAAAGACTTCCGATTCAACTCCCAAGACTTTAGCAAATTTTGGAGATACAAAAGTATGAGAGGATCCAGTATCGAACAAAACAACAGCTTTCTTTCCATTCAAATAAAGTTCTCCTGTTGCATAACACACACTCGTTACATAACAATTCAGTAAATAATGGGAAAAAGAGAACAACAGAAAACTTCTAAACATTTGCCCTCGTACCAGTGATGACATGAACCACCTCATGTGCATCATCTTCAGTCAAGGCAAATACTCGCCCCTGCCGGTACGGCTTTTTCCCATTTTGCTGCATTGGTCCATTACGAACGACATCTCGCAACTTTAGGCAGTGAGACTTGTAGTGGCCTGTCTCTCCACAGTTGAAACAAGTCACCACCTGAGGTCTCACAAAACCATTTCCAGATCTTCCAGCCATGTTAACAGCGTTCGCCCCTATTGGTTTGAACCTTTGAGCTGGAGGTTGTCCCCTAAAATTGCTAGAAACTGCGGGCCTCTTCCCAATATGCCAGTTGTTCCTTCTATTCTGAACGACATGAAACTGCTCCATGTCTTCCTCCGTAGCTGCAACTCGCTTGACCAACTTGTCAAACCTCCTGATACCAAGGAGTATCATCATGGATCTCAGACTTGGCCTTATACCGTGCTCGAACTTCCGAACTTTCTTTGCCTCGTCCATCACCAATTCGGGTGCATACCTTGAGAGCTGAGTAAACCTTGTCTCATACTCCCTAGCCGATATGCCGCCCTGCTGCAGTGCCAGAAATTCCATAGCCTTCTTCTCTTAGACATCAGATGGAAAATAGTGACTGCGGAATTGGTCCAAAAATTCTTCCCAGCCAAGAACAACATCTCCCATCGCCCGCTTCATCGACTGCCACCAAACAGCTACGTCCTTCTCGAACTGCAGTGCAGCCAACTTCACCTTGTTACCCTCCGGAGTTTCCAAGACTTCAAAGATAGTCTCTACCTGCCGAATCCAATTATCAGCCGCATCTGGGTTTGACTTCCCTTCAAATACTGGTGGTTTCATCCGCTTGAATGATTCCACGAGTTTGACTGCTTCAGGAACTGGATGTGCAGGCACCGCCCTCTAGTTCTGATTCATGACAACGGCACTGAGTGTCTGATAGACTATAGCTAGTTCCGTTTCCAAGTCATGTTCTTCACCGTTTCTAGCTCTTCATCCAGCCATGTTCTGATGCAAGAGATCCATTAAATTTGAAGTAACAATACATGAATTTAAATCAATTCCTTCATTTCATTGAACTCAAACTTTGTACATTCAAATTTAAAACATTTGCTGACATCAAAATAAAAGCAGGAAGAAGATACAACAGTCTAGTTCCTACGGTTCCTCTTGGCTTCTCGAAGCTCTTCCCGTAGTTCCGCCACTTCTTCCTTCAGTACATCGTACATGTTCTTCCTCTTCTCAAGGTCCTAAACACGATGACTAAGAGTTGCAATATCATCCTTGCACTTCGCACACTGGGTCTACAGTAGCTCTGCTCGCTCCCACTGAGTCTCTACTTGCCTCTGAAGAGATGCAATGAGACTGCTCGGAACTGGCTCTTTCTCGTCAGAGAAATCATTAGATGAATCCGGAGGTGGAGTGATCTCTCGGGATTTAGGCCATTCCTCCTCATATTCCACGGGGTCTTCTTCATTGGAATCTGCTTGCCCAGGGTAGTAATCTTCCTCGATTATGCACCAGTTATCAACACCAGATGGGTCGAAGTGGTCCGCCATCTTAGAAAAGGGGGAGGAGAAGAAGAAATATCAATCATAGAGCAACACAAATGTAAGTGACTTACATTTAAATCTCCATACTCAACATGATAATGTACACTTTTAGGGTATCGTTCCTTATAAGTTTGTACTACTTGGAAGCGTGCTCTGATATCACTCTGTAACACCCCGAATTCCAAATACAACCGAATTCGAAGTTCCACAGGATCTTTACACTTCACTTCGTACAATTTTACAAGAAATTAAAAACTTTACTTTACATCAGATTACATTTACATTTACACTTATACAGCGGAAGCAATTTACAAAAATTTATATGGATAAAATATACAACACTTGAAATCATTTTTAAATCGGCATGTATACTTTAATCTTGTCACTCACTTTATCCTGTATAGAAACTGTGGGCACGTCAGTTCATTCAATTGACGCTAGGATATAATACATCAACTTTCTCTTACTTGGAAAAACACTAACTTGTCACAAAACATAACTACGGGGACTATCCTATTGATGTCGTGTTGTGATTGTGTGCTTAGTCCTTAATGCAGTTATTTATATTATATGACACTAATGCGCACTTGTTCAGAATCTATGCAGTCCATACTACATAGGTCCAAGGGCAAGCGCTTAATCGTTCTTCATCTTGTAGGGTTCAATTTCTCGCCATGACTTAATCTACTACTGTAACTACGGTAAGTATCCTAGGTGTTCGATGAGTTACGAGCCCATGTCTAGGCGCCCTGGAGAGAATCCCAATGCACTATCACTTGACTCATCATGCAGGCTTCCTGTGGTGATTTCACCTCCTACCATAGACATAGCACCACCCATAGTCACTAGACCACCCCATAAGCGTCGCTACCGGGACGGTACTCTGGAGCAGTATCCACGTCCTACTCATGACTCATCATGGGACATCCTATGAATACTCTCACGCCGCCAATCCAATGGCCCTTATACTTATGTTTTTCTCTTACTTTCATCACATCTTCACGATATATCTAGTCATTACTTTTATTTGAATCATGAATAAAAATCAATCTCCTAGAGTTAGCACTCCCACTATACCCGTCTTAATCATTTATACAACATGACCCAAACTTGGTCTTTTCATTTTCTAATTCCATTTCAACAATATTTCTTTCAAATGCCGGTATGAGGCTTTGCTACACTCTAGTTCTCAATTTCACTTTATAATCACAAAATTTGAGTCTTCATACACATAAATTCTCTTTCATAATCAACATGACTTCCATTCTTTTCTATGAATCAAATTTCATACATAAGGTTCAATTTCAATTCATGCATTTCATGTTCAAAGTTCTATTTCAATAATCCATTAGATTCACATAGAGTTGTTCATTTCCTTTACTTAATTCAAATCGCAAAAATTATACTTTTCATCATTCTTTAAAGTGAAAAATAATTCAAAAAATTAAATGCATAAAAGCCTATAGTCAAAACACTTAGATTTCCCTTCATTCAAAATTGATCTTTTATAACTTGGTAAATTTCTCATGAAAACTAAATCACTCTTCATATTTTATAATTATCACTTTATACAATTCTACTCAAATTTCCACTTCTAATTCACATTTATATTAGTCAAATAATACACAATTATTTTTCGTAGGCTCCACATAATTTTAGATTAATTATAATATTTTTTCGGATTTAAAATACCCCCAAAATATCAATTTAAATGCCCAAAAACAGAAAAATAAGTTTTAAAGTGCCAAGACCCTGAGTCGAACCCACAACTCGAGAGAAACCAATAGCCACCAAAATCCAGAACAGCCATGGCACCACAGTGTTGAAAACAGTGGGTTTAATTAACTTAAATTAAGTCTCAGTATTCGGATTTTATTGAAAAAAATGAGAAACAAAAGGGCATAGCCCAAGTTTCAAACTTGCGACCACTGAGGTCAACCCACAGCTACAGTAAGTGCCTAACACAGTCGTTGACCAAATGGTCTGAGTGACCAGATCGATAATAAATGAATATCTTTGTGTTCTCTTCTCCTCCAAATTTATTCAAAAACTCCAGAATTTAATTTTCATCTTATCACAGCATTTCAGTGAAATAAAATTTCATTTTTGATATAAAAACACAATTTTTACTCTCTACTTGCATTCTACTACTCAATTTCGATTTTAGGGAAAAACAACATATTCTTGCTACAAATAGCCTCTAAAATTTTCTTAAATCACTTATAATATTTTTCATGGACATTACACATTTATTTCAGTAATAAAAACTCCTTTTTCATGCTTTTTATCAAACCAATAATCAACATCATAATTCCACAATTCTTATTTCAATTATTTCACATACAAGCATGACTTTTAATTTAGCACATCACAACCAAATAAAGCATGATAGCATGGTAAATTTTAAACTAAAAATCATAATTTTACAATTAATTAACATTCTTTTAACATGCATTATCATAATTATCACAATGTCTCATTTTCACACCACATAGCTAGTTCAATCATTTCTTCTTAATCTTATCAGACAAAGCCTAGCATGGTATTCTAATTAGAAGTTTAAGAAAGTCACCCACCTCAAATGGAGAGAAAGACACAAAAGGTCTTAGGAAATTTCCTAGAATGAACAAAAGAGCCTTCTCCTCCTAGTTTGAGCCACCAAGTTGCTTCTCCTCTCTAGCTTGTTGTTGATGGAACTCCTTATTCTTACTCCTTGGTAATGGCCGGCCAATCTTCCAGGTGAGGGAACACACAATTTTGCACTCAATCTTTTAATCTCACAAACTCCTTAATCTTTTGTCTCACTAACTTGTATTTCTTTTCTTTCTTTCTTTTTCAATTCTAGGTGCAAGGATAACTAGTGTATGGGGGGGGGGGGGGGGGGTTATTTACACAAAATTTTAGTTGGAACAGAAGGCTAGGATTAGATAAAATGGTTAAGGATCAAGGGCTTAGATGAACTAGGGAGTTGAAATAACTTTCCATGATGAAAGTAACCACTCTCCACCTCATCCACTCTCCCTCTCCTCTCTAGCATTATCCGGCCTACACCAAAGGATGTGCATTGCACACTCTAGTGCAAGCACGTGCCACCTAGTGTCCCTCATTTCACAAGTTGTTCAAGTTAATTAAATTATTTGTTCATAGAATGAGTCAACACTACAAGTTAGGTTGTTTAAATGAGTAATTAAATTAAAATGGGCTCACTATTGGGCTAACTAACCATGGGCTCAAATAAATAAATAAATAAATAAATTAATGTGGGCTACAAAGAGACAACTAGGCCTAGGATCAAATCAAGTTTTCTAAATTAAAAAGAGAAGAAATGAGACTACTAGTTTATGAAATATTTTTAGAGAAATACATGCATAAATTTGCACGTGCACAACACGTAAAATCAATCAGATTCTTATTTAAATAGGATTTGAAAATCCAGGATGTTATACTTCTAATGCAAGCCAATACCATAAAGGCCAATCCACACAAAGGCCACCCCTATTCGATGGAACCAATTACAACTATTGAAAGTGTAGAATGAAGATCTACATTCAGTCCATCAATTATGAGATATGGAACATGACGGAGACCGAGTACACCGCTCCTACCATTCCATATGCACAATGGAACGACGACATGAAGAGCGAAATAGTGAACAATGCAAAGGCGATGAATGCTTTCTTTTGTTCCCTTACCAAGGAGGAGTTCAATCGTATGTCCAATGCAACAATTGCGCACCATATTTGGCACACACTCGAGGTAACTCATGAAGGAACTAATAAAGTTAAAGAGTCTAAAATATCTATTCTTGTTCACAGGTTTGAAATGTTCCGCATGAAGAAGAACGAGAATGTGTCTGAAATGATCACAAGGTTCACGGATATTACAAACTCTCTTGTGGCACTTGGAAAGACGTACACTCAAGCCGAAATGGTGAGAAAAGTACTTCGTGCACTAACACCCGAATGGGAGAAGAAGACCACCGCCATAGAAGAGGCCAATGATTTAACACAACTCTCTCTTGAGAATCTTGTGGAAAATCTTATGGCGTATGAGGTACAACTTCAAGAATGCAAGGAGGATCAAGAAACTCAACAATCAAAGAAAAAGACTCTAGCATTCAAGGCCATGTCGGACTCTAAGGATGAAGAAGAAGATGAGGAAGAGATAGCCATGTTCACGAGAAAGTTCAAAAAGTTTCTAAGGAAAGGTAAATTTAATTCAAAATCTAAGGATACTAATGAACTTCCGACTTGTTTCAAGTGTAACAAGACATGACATATGAAGAAGGATTGTCCACCAGAGAATGTGAAATCTAAAGGAAAGGCTTTCAACTTCAAGAAGGAGAAGTACATTAAGAACAAGAACATGAAGAACAAAAAGGCGTATCAAGCAACTCGGGACGATAGTGACTCTTCATCGGAAGAAGAAAGTGAAGAGACAAATGAGGTTGCTAATGTATGCTTTATGGCTTCACAAAATCAAGTAAGTGATGATTATGTTTCGAATGATTTATTAAATGCGTTCAATAAGATTTTCAAGAGCTTAAAAAAGAAAAAATTAGAACTTAATACTTGGAGAAAGTAAATCAAACACTTCCCAAGAGAATCTTGACTTAGATAAAGAAGTCAAGTATTTAAATTCTCGACTTTCTAGTTTGGATATAGATCTTGCATCTCTTAAGAAAAATTATGAAGAGATTTCCAAGAATATATCTAAATTTAATAAAGGAAAGGAGAATTTGAAAGATGTTCTCCAAAATCAAGTTCAATCTAATAAGAGATTTGGACTTGGTTTTCAAAAGTCTCTTGAAAAACCTCATGTTACTAAGAATACTAGTGTAAATAAGCCTGAATCTATTTCTAGTGTTAAGAATGAACTATATGATTTTTTGAAAAACCTATATATGTAATTTTTAATGAAAAAAGCAAGTTTGTAGTTCAGACAAGTCTACTGAACCCTAATTTCAGTCGCTTGTCCAGAGGTTCTGAGTCTTATTCAACAAGATGAAAACCTCAGATACGTCGACCTATTACACCTCCCAGTCGACTGGATTTCAGTAACAGTTGACTGAAAGGTTCGATAAAGTCGACTGGACAGAGCAAAAATATATGGGTTCTAGTTAATCTGAGTCAGAAAGATAGAGTTACTTATATAAAATCATATATTCTTGCTGTATGTAATTCTGTAGAACTGCATTTTGTGGAAAATCAAACTCACTTTGGGTTTGTTTTCCCAAAAACTAATCTCTTTTGGACCCAATGAAAATGGTACCTCATTCACATTGTAAATTTTTTAGGTACCTAAAAGAGGACGTTGGATACTTGACAGCGGATGCTCAAAGTTCATGACTGGTCATGCCAACCTCTTATCTTCCATTCAAGAGATTGATGGAGGAACAGTCACATTCGGTGACAACAACAAAGGGAAGGTTATTGGAATAGGCATGGTCGCTAAGCACACTAACCCTTCAACATAAGATGTTTTACTTGTTAATGGTCTTAAGCATAATTTATTAAGTATTAGACAATTGTGTGATAAGGGATATAAAATTATTTTTGAAAAAGATGCATACTTAATTTATGACTCTACCATGCAAAATATAATTTTTCAAGGAATTAAGAAGAATAATATTTTTGAATTATGTTTAAAATCAACTGAATTTTCGAATAATTTTTGCTTAGTAGTTTCTAATAATGATTCTTGGCTTTGGCATAAGCGATTTGGCCATGTGAACATGAAAAATATTCGTAAATTATCTAAATACAACCTAGTTAAAGGGATACCAAGACTATCCTATAAAAGGAAAAGTTATGTGATGCATGTCAACTAGGTAAACAAATCTACTTTTAAGACAAAAGAAGTAATTTCTACTAGTAGGCCTCTCGAATTAATCCACATGGATTTATTTGGCCCTACTAAAGTTGCTTCTTTAAATAAAAGTAGGTATGTATTTGTTTTAGTAGATGATTTTTCACGATTCACTTGGGTTTTCTTTTTAAAACATAAGAATGATGCTTTTGATGAAATTGCAAATTTTTGTAAACGAATTCAAAATCAAAAGTCTCTAACCATAGTCACTATTAGAAGTGATCATGGTGGAGAATTTGAAAATGAAACGTCTTCAGAATATTGCAACAAGAATGGTATAACACATTCATTTGCATTTTCTAGAGCTTCACCATAAAATGGAGTGGTCGAAAGAAAGAATAGGACTTTGCAAGAGTGTGCACGTACCATGCTTGTTGAAAGCAATTTACCTAAGTATTTTTGGGCTGAAGCTGTTGCTACAGCTTGTTATGTTTTAAATAGAATTTTGATTAGGCCTAAGCTTAAGAAAACACGTTATGAACTATTTTTTGATAAAATTCCTAAAGTATCTTATTTCAAAATATTTGGATGTAAGTGTTTCATTTTAAATACTAAAGATAATTTATATAAGTTTGATCCTAGATCTAATGAAGGTATCTTCATTGGATACTCAAATAGGAGTAAGGCATATAGGATCTTCAATAAGTCAACTATAACTATTGAAGAATCCATGCATGTTTCATTTGATGAATCTCTGACTTCATCTACTGTTATTAAAGATGATGAAACTGATTCATCACCTTTAAATAACATCATTAAATCTTTAGAGCAGACTACCCTAGTGGATAAGTCGACCGATAAGGAAACCAAGTCGACTGATGTGAATCAGTCGACTGATGGACAAGTCAAGTTGACTGATCCTGTTGTGATGACTCAAACTTTACCAAAATCTTTTGTTAAAGTTAGAGATCATCCTTATGACTTAATAATTGATAACATCTCACATGGTATTCAAACCAGATCTCAAGTTAACATGATTTCTCATATGGCTTTCTTGTCAGATTTTGAACCTAAAAATATACAAGAAGCCTGTGAGAATGAGTTTTGGATGAATGCCATGCAAGATGAATTAAACCAATTTATAAGAAATGATGTATGGGATTTAGTTCCACGACCTCCTGACCATACTATAATCGGTACCAAATGGGTGTTCAAGAATAAATTAGATGAATCAGGACAAGTCGTCAAGAACAAAGCTAGATTAGTTGCTCAAGGATATAATCAAGAAAAAGGCATAGATTTCGATGAAACATATGCTCCTGTTGCTAGACTAGAATTAATTAGGATCTTGTTATCTTTTGCTTGTTTTATGAACTTTACACTTTTCCAAATGGATGTTTAAAGTGCTTTTCTTAATGGTTTTATAAAGGAAGATATTTATGTTAAGCAACCACCTGGTTTCGAACATGAACAATTCCCAAACCATGTTTTTAAATTGAAAAAGGCTTTATATGGTCTTAAACAAGCACCTCGTGCTTGGTATGATCGATTGAAGACTTTTCTTTTAGAAACTGATTTTGAAATAGGTAAAGTAGATACTACTTTGTTTATTAGGAGAAAAGAGACTGATATTTTGATCATACAAATATATGTAGATGACATAATCTTTGGTTCTACTAATAGTAATCTATGTCAAGAGTTTGTTAATACCATAAAAAATGAGTTTGAGATGAGTCACATGGGTTAACTCAATTATTTCCTTGGACTACAAATAAAGCAGTCACAAAATGGCATATTTATTAATCAAGAAAAATATGCTAAGGAATTACTCAAATGATTTGGTATGAATAGCACGAGTAGTAAACCACACCTATGGCTACTACCACTACCCTTGACAAAGATGAATTAGGTAAGAGTGTCGATCAAAAACTCTATCGAGGTATGATTGGTTCACTCTTATATATAACTGCTAGTAAACTAAACATTATGTTGAGTGTATGTCTGTGTGCTAGATATCAGTCAAGTTCTAAAGAGTCTCACTTAAAAGCTGTGAAACGTATTTAAGATACATTAAAGGTACGTCTGAGTATGGTCTATTTTATCCACGCACTGATAATTTTCAACTTTTGTCGTATAGTGACGCTGATTTTGCTGGCAGTAAAACTGACCGCAAAAGTACGAGTGGAACATGTCACTTTTTGGGACATTTTCTAGTCTCTTGGTGTAGTAAGAAGCAAAATTCGGTATCTCTATCTACTACAGAAGCTGAATATATTGCTGCAAGTTTGGCTTGTGCCCAAATTTTGTTGATGAATCAAACTTTATTATCAGTGCCATTAATTTATCTAAAAATCCGGTTCAACATTCACGTACAAAACACATTAATATTAGACATCATTTTCTACATGATCATGTTTTAAAGGGAGATATATCTTTAGACTTTATTTCTACTAATAAACAAGTAGCAGATATCTTTACTAAATCACTTAAGGAAGACACATTTATCACATTAAGAAGAGAACTAGGAATTTGCAGTTTTTATGATATTTCTTGATTTTTTTTATATGGTAAGTCGACTTAGCAATAAGTTTCGGTCGACTTCCCAAGTATTTTTCGAGATGTATTTTTTCTGAGTTTTTTTAGTGCTCTGGACAGTCGACTGTGAACAATAATCAGTCGATTGCCAGAAATATTACTTGTTTTTTTCGTTTGATCTATTTTGCTCTCGACTAAGTCGACTACTATAAAAATACAGTCGACTGTCGCGCTTCAGTCAGTTTTTTAGATTCGGAAACGACACTTTTTGAAGCGATTTCTTTTACCAATTCTTACCCTTTGACCGATCTGATCCCTTGATTACTCCTAGACTCAATCTCAGCTTTTGATTCTAAAGTAAAAACTCTAGTTCCCCTCTTTTTCATCCTTTCTATCTCTTTGAAGACATAGACAGTCGGCTGCTCCTCATCCTGCCGATTTCAGATTTATGAAGCTCACAAATTGAAGACTTTGTTCAAATTTCGAGTCAATCTCCTGCTGAAGTTCTTTCCAAGATCTCTTGAAGTCCTGTGCTTCTCTTTGCCTCTTATTGTTGGTATATCTCCTTGATTTCTTTTCTTGTTTAGTGTTTTGGGTTTGAATCATACCTCCTAAAAGATCACGTAGTTCTAATGTTGAGGAAGGACAATCTTCTAGCAATTACCTTCAATATCTTAGGAACCCAAACCTTGATGAGAAATTTTTTCTCATTCGTCAAATTGCTATCTTTCTAGGGAGATTTGTAAATTTTCCTAATTTAGAAAGATTCCCTTTAGCCCCATTATTTGAACAATGTGAGTTATTTAACTTGCTTTCCCTTGTTAATCAACCGTATTACTATCCACAACTTATATATTTGTTTTATACAAACATGAGAGTTGTAAATTCAGAGGATGGTAATGAAATATTTATTATTAGTACAGTAAAAAATATTCGTATGAGGTTGACTCCTGCTAAATTGGGAATCATTTTGGGTATTTCATCTGAAGGATTAGATTTAGAGGAGGTTGATATATATGACGACTCTATCAATTCCAAAATCTTTTTGCCAAATCGCACCCCCCCAATGTCTAACCAAACAATTACACCGCTTACTAAGCTAGTTGCAATAATTTTGTCGTATAACATTATCCCTAAATGGGGAGTTACGATCAATTTTCCCACGAGTTTCAACAAGCTGTCTATGCAATTTTTGGCAACATTCAAGTCAATTGGATTCGAGTCATTTTCAATCATCTTTATGAGGCTCATACTTCTTTTCTTCCTTTTGGTGCAATACTTACTCATGTTTTCAATTTCTATGAAGTTGATCTTACTTCTGAGTCTAGTGTTGTTACTTATTATGAGTCTTTTGATCGTGCGAGTTTAGCTCGTATGAAGATTCTTCACTCTCCTCCTCGAAGAAATATCCCTCTTATCCCCATAGCCACTTCATCTCGTTGGTCTTCTGCTTCTAGTTCATCTCGTCCTCGTACTGATTTTGATGATCCTAGGAGTCTTTACACTTCTGTAAATTATCTCATGGATCGCCAGGACACCCTTGAAGCCAGTATTTCCCATCTTAATCACTTGTTCAGTTCCCAATTTCCACCTCCACCTCCTCCCTCTCAAGGTGCAGCAAACGATGATGAAGACGAAGATTGATTAGCTATATATTTTCTATATTTTTCTACTTTTTATGTATTTTCTATTTTATGTCGTCTTTTGAACAATGTACTTCGAATTTCATATGTATAACTTTGCTTTGGTTTTGACTTGTGTTTGTTCTCTTGTAATCTGTTCCTCTTTATTTTTTCTCCTTTTTTTTGTTGAGGCGAAGGGGGAGAAAAAGCTTGTGTATGTTATATGTGTATATGTTGCATGTGTGTATGTTGTTTGCATTTGGTGCATATTTTTGTGCATGTTTTTAACTTATGCATATTGTACATTAGTTAAGGGGAACATTTGTATTTTTATTATTATTGTAAGCTATTGTGTTGTAATCATAAAAAAGGGGGAGAATGATGATTTTTGGTTTTGATGACTACAATACAATGCAAAGTAATGCTACTTCTTATATATTGCAGGATGTATCAATGTCAATACCATGTGTGATACACAAAGGCAAAGTTAATCCAATAAAGCTCTCAAAGAAAATTTGATCAAGCTACAAAGTTCTAAGTTCAAGACAAGATTGATCAAGCAAGCTTCAACATTAAAAGACAATGGTTTAAGCTCAAATTCAAGACTCAAGATCAAGACAAGATTCAATGATTCAGTGTGTTTTATTAAATGTCTTGTAAACAATTGTAATTTTATTTCTTTGAGTCTTAGAATGATGTAATAGCCTTGTCACACACACACACTAACACATTTCTTTATAATTGAGTGTTTTTCACAAGTTTAAAGGTCGAAACAAGCTTGATTAAAATTAGTTGTTGAGTACCAGTCGACTGTACTAGTACGAAACTGTCTGAACTTTTTCAAACTCTACTTAGTCGACTCATCATGGCAACCCATTCAACTGTGAGTCGACTGTTCAAGTCGTTTCGACAGATTTCAGAATTTAAAACTTGTTTTTCGAATTCAAAAGTTTTATATCCGTTTTAAATCAGTTTTATTAACTTTTTTACAACGTCATAGTGATTCCTCTATATAAATAGAGCCTAGGAATTACCATGGAAAGGTTCCAAGCATTTTGATAAAAGTTTACGTTTTTGCTTTTGAAAACGAGAACAAGTATTCAAACAAGCCTTCACAATCTTCTAAGTCTTGGTTCTCTGAAATCAGTCTAGTATAATAGTGAATTCATTTTAGAATGATTTCGGAAGTTGACCTATTAGCCTTCATACAAAAATCACAATCCCAACATGGCTATAGGTTGTTGTAACTCTTTTATTATTTTCTTTCACTCTCGGGTTGTGAGAGTGGTCCACTCGGTTGGAGAGTAGGGCCCTAGATTGTAGAGTCAAGTTTTCACTCTTGGTTGAAGAGTGGGTTTGCTCTCTCTAGTGGTGAGAGAGGTCTACGAGTTGGACAAGATTGTTGTCTAAACGCCGTAGGATATTCTTGTATTTTTTTCAAGAATAGTGGAAAGTCTCAAGTGGGTTGCTTGGGGACTGGATGTAGGTTGGAAGGACCGAACCAGGATACATCGCTGTGTACTCTGTGGTTGATTCTCTCTGTGGTTGCATTTTCTTTACTTGCATTTTTAATATCTCTGTGAAACTTGTCTGGCAAGTCAACTGTCCCTCTTCTATAAGTCGACTGATCCGACTGGTATAACTTAATCTTCGAAAATTTTTCTGACAAGTCGACTGAGTTCCGCTATAAGTCAACTGGTCAGACTTGTCTAAAATAATCTTCTATTCTGACGCCCCAGTCGACTGTATTCCCTTTTCAAGCCGACTGGACAGTAAGAAAATGTTCAATTTCGTTACTATTTTTTATACAGTACTATTCACCCCCCTCTAGTATTTCTTGCCTTGCCTACAGGATCCAACACCCAAAAATACGGAATACGAGAACGTGATATTGGCCCAGCGAATGACTTTCGTCATCCATAAGCTGTTATCGATTCAACTCAGCAATATAAACAGGAAGTAATACAACCACGAATGCATATAAGGAATAATCACATGAATAACAATACTTGGAATTTAAGCATGAAATAACCAAACATAATGACAATCCAACATCTAAAATCAACAATAACAATATTCAGGTCATGTAACCCCTGTTTTCCCAAAAATGTATTTTCTATATTTTTTTATTTAAAATTTTCATAAATTTTTTTTTTTTCGGTTTTCAACTATTTTATCAAAATGTATTGTTGGATCTTATGTTAAAATCTATTTTTGATAAATAATTTTATTTGAAACTATTTCTCCGATTTTTATATTGAAATACAATTTTAATTATTATTACTCTTATTATCATTATTACTGTTATTTTAAATACTGTAATTATTATTATTTTTATTGTTATGGTTTCTATTATTATTAGTAATATTTATAAACCTTATTTTTCCCTAATGGATTTTGAGTACCCTACAAACCCTAACCCTCCTTCCTTGTGGCCGGCTATCCCAAACCAGCACCACCATCAACAAAATCATCACAAAAACTCTTCTTTTGGTGTTCCTTGAAGTGGGTATTCTCCACTTCGCGCGTCGCATTAAGGAGTTGTTCGTGAGGAGTTTTTGGTTCGTGGGTTCACTTGGATTCGCGCTTGGAAGGATTTTGCTCGTGGATTTTGTTGCTAGGACTTATTTCTTTGCATACATCATCATAAAGAGGTAAGTAACTTGTACATAATTTTATTAGGTTGATACAAGTCAAAAAGTTCACATATAGTGTAGTTGGGTCTAGAGACGGCCAAAAATTGTATTTTTATTCATGGGTTTTGTCTCTATTGTGTAAATCTGGCCATAGATGACTTATGACATGAAATTTGATAGGATAATGCCCTAGGTTTTACCCAAATTTGATTTTGTTCGTGTATGTGATTAATGACATGTTATGTGTTTGATTGATTGTCCATGTGAAAAATAATAGGTTTGGGCATGTTAGAAACCCTTAATAATGATGTTTAGATGATTGGTAGGTTGTATTTCAAATTTGGTTGAGTTTGGTTCAATATTATGAAAGTTATGTTGATTTTAAGTAGATGTGTGGAATCTGTATTGTGCAGTCTATTCTGTGTTGTTTGCTGTTTTCACCTATGCTACAGTCCGAATCTCAACTTCAAAATTAAAAGTGAATTTTAGATAATTGTGTCTATTTTCAAACCCCACTAGTTTTACTTGATTTGGAGTTCGTATGACTGAGTTATGAATGTTTTGGTACAGACGTGTCGATAAATTTCAGATTCTATTTTTGGGTGATTTTGTTAACAAATTATTTTCAAGAACTTTCTATACATAATATCTTGCTCTAATATTTTGGTCAGTGTTTCTATATGATATTAGGGACTACCCAGATTTTTGATGAATTTTAAAGACAAGTTTTGTGTGGTGTTTCATATTCTTTTCTAAAATCTACTCATGCTGTATTTTGCTTACTGTTCAGTAAAGAACTCTATTTCCACTATGATTCCCTATACTGTATGAAAATTATTTGTGAGATATGAAAGTTAGTAAAATCTGTCTATTTTTATGTCGTTTTGGCGGAATTGGATTTCGATTCACTGGTTGCGAAATATCCTAGTTTTCGTACAGCAGTGTTGAGAATTCCAGATTCGTCAAAACTATGTTTTCGTGTTGCTTCTAATTTTTGATGGCTGATCTATACTTACTGAAATATTATGAAACTTGTTATTTTGATTCTATACCTATAGGGGAATACCCCAGATTTTTCGTGGAATTATTCGATGTGTTTTCATGCTGTTTTCGTGCTTTTGAAGTTGTTCCCGTGTTTTCTGGCTGAACATAAATCCTGTATTACAATCAGTTTTGAGCTGTTTTGTTGTGAACTAGTATATGACTTATTTATATGCATTGGAATCATGTGGATGTATAGTTTCTAGATCCTTCGACGGATCTAGGTTTGCATTTCTGTGGAGTTCAGAATCACTATTTGAGTACTGACTGGTCGTGCTGTCCTGATTACAAACATACATTATTTTGCTCGTTTATGTGATTCTATATTATCCATACTTGCTGATTTGATTCCCTGAACCTAAAACTGATTATATCATGTTAGTTGACACTATTCTATACACATTCATGTCTGTTTAATAATCATAATAAAAGTAATCAAGCCGGGGTTTATGGGAATGATCTAGTAGAGGGAAAACATAGAAATGTGTACTTGGAGGCGGACCAATGGGTTTGGACTGTTCTGTTACTGATTACCTGACTACATGCTTCTCTATAGGAAGGTGTACTCGGAGGCGGACCACTAGGCTCGAACTGTTACTGTTACTGTTACTGATTACCTGGCTGCACCCTTCCCTATAGGAAGGTGTACTCGGAGGCGGACCACTAGGTTCGAACTGTTAGTGCTACTATTACTGTTACTGTTACTGATACCTAAGTACACTGCTCTATATGATCCCCTACAAAATCTACAACCGCAATTGTTTTGAATGTAGCAACCATGTGATAAAAGTATGGCGCATGAAGTGCTACCTAGTTAGTAATACACACAAGACTGTAAGAACATAAACTGATACTGTTAGACTGAGACTGATAGACTGAGACTGGTACAGTGTGACTGTTAATCTGAAACTGATATACTGTTATCCTGATTCACTAATATACTGAGATACTGTTACTAGAGACTGTTAGTTACCATATGACACTGCCTTAGACATAAAACAATGGTACTATTAGGATACCTTGCTAGATATTACTGTTGATGCATTTTGACATGTTATTAGTTAGTTTCCCCATGTGCTTGTATCCTACATTATTTGTGATTCGCGACTTGCAATTGACAGGTACTTGTTTTCTTCTTTTCTCTTTTTCCTGCAAATTTACTTATTGCAGATCAGGTTGGACAGCTGCAAGATGGTAATGGCGAAAGGATGTATTAAGTTGGATATTTCTGCTTTAATATTATTACTAGTTGTTACTTGAGCATTGAACAAGTTGTATTTGGTTTTATTTGGATATTATTTGTATTTGGGCGATGTGACCCAGAATATTGTTTTTCTCCAAACTCTGAATTTTATTTGGGAATATTGTAATTGATTTCAAGTAAATTTCTGTTGGTAATTTTGATTCAATTTTGCATGTTGGTTCCACATTTTTGCTTCTGACTCTGATATATTCTGCGATGTGTTGCAAAGATTCCGAAACAGCTTAAGGATGATAATAATCATTCGCTGGGCTTTTGTTACGTACTCGTATTCTGTATTTTTGGGAAGCGGGGCGTGACAGGTCAAAAGCCCACAATACCAGAAATAACAATGTTCAATTATTTAAGTCCTCAAAATGAAACAATAATTATTTAGGCGGCGATGCAAATCGATTCTTTTACCATTGTTGTTCTCCTAATCCATCAGTCAATTCTCCTTGATTACTAGTAAGCTATTCATCTAAAAGAGAGAATAATATGTCCTTAGAGCAATTTGTGGACAGCAAGTAGAGAAACAGAGAAACAATGGCAATCAAGATATAACAATGAATTCAGTGAACGATGAAATCAATAGCATTGGACAATAGCAAAAAAGATAACAGTGCAATGTGCAATAACGATGATTGATAACGATAACAATAAATGATAACAATAACGGTAAACAATAACGATAACACTGTTCAATAACGATGACAATATGCAATGACAATGCGATGACAATCTTAAGTCTATTATTCATTTTAGTCCTAACTAATGTATGTACTATTGCGTCCTATTCCACAGGTTCGATGCATACAAACAATTTTATTTAGACTGAAGTGGTAGATTCTATAGTTCATGTACTCAGCTCGATAACAATAACGATAACAATAGTCGACACAATAATCCTAAACCAGTACACGATAAATTGGGATATTGTGGTCAGTAATCCAACAATAAATTGATAGCACTAGCCGACACAATATTTGGGAAACAAAGCTCATAATTCCGAGTACAGTTATTATATCCTCAACTACTCTAGTCAACCCTTAAACCCCGGCTTGGTTAACAATTCTTTATTTAATCAATAGGTAATAATTGTTGACAATGTTATGGAAGCAATTGGGAACAATAGGGACAATAATATCAATGGAGAACGATAAAATGAATAATAGGAAACACTATAATGATGACAGTACAATACTAAGATCATACAATGCAATTCATACAATTCAAATGCATCAATATAACAATATAAATTCGATTATATTATTAAAACATGGAAGACTCAATTCTGGACAGCAGTAGGTTGCTGTACCAAAATTGGGTTTCCTGCTGCTACAGAATAGCAAATGTGGATCTGTTAGAAGTTCTAGAAACTAGACTTCTGTCTGGTTCTAACGCATATTTAAAGTTCAAATTCTGACAACAGAAGCTAGGTCAATTACAGGGTTCTTTACTGGATACAGGTTCTGATTGGTTATCGATGTTAACTAGTTACAATTATAAAAGTAGAAAATTTTCATTTTAAAAATCAGTAAAATAATTTTCATGACTCTAAGCATGTTAACTATCAATTGGAAATTATCAATTGTAATATTTGATCATTAGTTCATCTATTTAATCAGTTTAACATGGTATATGCATAAATCTGAAAATAAAACGCAGCAGCAGTAAAATGATCATAACTCATGCAATATAAGTGGGAATTCAATAATTCTTGATGTTCTGGAAACTAGAAATATGGGGTGACATTTCATATTCAGGAAGTTATTGATTTTGATGACAGAATGTTGGTCGAAATAGCATGATAATGCTCAGGTTGACAGTAAATTTTAGGATCTCAATATATTTTTCATAAAATAAATAATTAAATTGTTATAGACGATGAGTTAGGGGTTGAAAACATAAATCACAGCAAACTACGTCTATGCGAACATGGTATTAAGATGTAAAATATCTATAATCTTACTAATTACAATCAACCAATACACCAACATCAATCATATGAATAATCAACTCTAGCATACAATCTATAATAGTTGTGTGACGTCATGATATGAATTACAATGAAAATCCCTATTCATATATTCAATAATTAACTACATGAATGCATACAAGATCTCTATAAAACGGAGGCAAAAAGACGATACGAAGTTAAGACTACTACCTGGATTCGCTCGTGTAAATCCGTAGGATCCTAACGATAGATAACAATAGATGATATACGATAATCAATATAGATCTACTTGCGGGGTTCAAAAAACAATCTCGAACACGATACAATAACTATTCGAGGGAAAATAACTTGCCTTTAACAACGACGTTAGATCCAAAATATTGAGAATAACGGGATTAGGATCCTGGGGCAACGTGGCGATGATCGCGAACAAGGTGGATCTTGATGACGATGATCGGGTCTTGATCGAATGGTGATGGCTGGTTTGATTAAGCACGGATCTTGATGATCATCGTGATCGTGATGATCAAGTGGCGATCGGACGGTTGATCTTGATCAAGGAGCACCTGATGGTGATCCAACAGAGGAGTTTGGGTGGTGCACTATGGTGGTCGACAGTAGGGAAGTCGGCAGGGGGCTGTAGCTGGTTGAGCGGCAGCTAAAGTCGGAGAGGGACAGGGATAGGGCAGCGACGAGGAAGATAGGGAATGCAAGCGGGGTGTGGTGGATGGAGGCACGATTGTGATGGAACGGGGAGAAGGCGAGGGAAGTACTGGAATGACTGTGATGGCTCCGGGGCACTGCCGGCTCATGGAAGACGAAGGAGGGGGAGGCTCGAGGATGAGGAGGCAGTCGAGGCATCGATGGGTGTTCGGGGCGAAGATGAGTGCAAGGAGATGGCGGCAATGGCGAGATGGTGGTTGGCACGATAGAATGGCGAGGAAGAGGATGGAGCCAGAGGCGGCGGCTCGACGACTAGTGTACAGTCAATACGGGGCGACGGGATGGGGAGGTAAGAGGTCGGGGAAGGTGAAGAGTTAGGGGGGTGACGGCTGCATAGGGATTAGGGTTTTCGAATAGTAATGGAGGAGATGAAGGGTTTGTGTATAAAGAAGAGAGAGAGAGAGAGAGATACGGGGAGTTGGGATCGTGAGGAGTAAATATATGGGGGGTTTTGTTAGTGGGGATATGGGGTGGTTTTGGGTTTGTGGGTTTGTTGGTCAAGATCCAGTAGGAGGTGGGTTATAGAGTTTGGGTACAAAATGGATCAAATAGGAGGGCAATTATCAACCCAACAAGGAAAAAGGAAAAATCCATGAAATTAATTCGAATCAGGGATACAAGAAATAAAATTTAACAATCAAATTGAGATAAAAGGTAGTTCATGAATAATATTAGAATTAATACTCTTCGATACAACAATGGAACAAAATAGAATGTTATGGAATTAAAAATGGGTTACAACAGAGATCAATAAATAATAATAATAATAATAATAATAATAATAATAATAATAATAATAAAATGAAAACGAAAGTTACACCAACCCAGCAACTGCTACACACCGACATCCCCTCACCTCCACCATTTGATCACTGCGCCACCGTCACCTCCTCTCACTGACACTACCACCGCTGCTGCCTTCCGCTCGCCTCGCGTGCGCGCGCCCAACCCTCAACTCCACAACTTTGAGCTCCTCCTATTGTGTGCCTCCCCCGATTGCCTTCCTTACCCCAGCTATCAGCTCTCGAGCTCCTCATCCCATCGCCAACCTCCACCACTCCAGCACCCGAACCCCACAAGAGAACCACCACGAGCCACCTTCTGATCACCGTAGCCAAAACCCATAACCTCACCACTGCCTTGTTGCTGTTCACAAAACTCATTGCGTCTCCTTTCCTCACAGAGCGCAGCCTGCCTCACCACCATTGCCGAACCCCATCGTGAGCACCTCCACTACCATCTCCATCGCAGCAATCACCGAGCACGTCTCGACCACTGCCATTGCTGACTGCCTCACCTCGCCATCACCAACCCACAGGAAAATTCCAACCCCGACAACCAGTGCCTTCTCCACTTTCCTGGCTTCCTTTTCAACACCTCCCAACCACCCTGAAGTCTCCACTGTCTCCTACCCGAAGCTGACATTCCATCGCTCTTGCTGCAGCCACACTCGACGCCCCACTAGCTCTTTCTGTCGACAAACTCACCAACTAACCCGCACAAATGAGCCCTCGAGGCCGCTACTCCTTGCGCCTTGATCGCAGTCGCCGAATTGCAGAGTTGCTACCCTCTTGATGTTGTTGCTACCCCAGGCTCTTGCTGCATTCGCTACCATGTACCACCGATTGTTGTTGTTGCTCGCTGCCATTCTCGCTATCGTTGAGTTGCCTTTTCCGTTGCGGACATCAACTTGCTGTTGTTCGTGTTGTCAGATTGCAACCATTTCTTCCCGTGGTTCTCGCCATGTATTAAGGCAAGCATTCTCTTGTGCACCCTTTTTGTTCTCGTACAAGCTTTTTCTTTGAATTCTGCAAGTAGTCTTTGGTTGATTAACAGTGTTATAATCTCGTTTTTTCTTCCCTTTACGTGTTGATTGATTGTGATCCATTAGTATATATTATCCTACTTGATTCTTGTTAATCCCATACTCGTAAAATGATCATGAATATCCCTCGTTATTAAATGCATTACACGGACACATGATAAAGAGTGATAGGTATATGAATACATGTTATGATTTGATGCTATTTGATCGTGTCGTGATATAGTAATGTAAATATTGATTTCAGGTTTAATGTCATAGGAATGACGATTCTTGCAATGAAAATAGTAGAATCCATCCAAACTACTGCATGTGTATGCTGGTTAAATTCTAATCATAAGACTATATATTTTTAGGGTTACAATTGCTATATATTACAAATGTTAAAATTTTGCCCTGCTGTCTGCCCAAGATTGTATAGAGATTTTGACCTTGTTAATGATAACATTATTTAGAACTTTATATATGAATGATGTATCCTACTGTGCCTAGATTCCAAAACAATTGACAGATCTTAAATCCGACTTATAGGTTTCAAGATATACTAATTTTAGTATTGTACCATCTTTGATTCCAGATTACTGATTAGGAGTACACCATCTTGATTAATTGACGAAAATAATGAATTATCAGTAGAATTATGACCCGTGATTTACCAATATGTTACTTAATACCGTTAGGACTTAATTTTTTGATTTTTATAAGATTTTTAAATGAATTTACAGTTCAATTATATATATATATATATATATATATATATATATATATATATATATATATATATAGGAATTTGACCCCGATCTGTTGCCTGAACACTGGATAAGTAAAGAATAAATTTATACACATAGCTACTATTATTATAATATGTCGTGTGAATATGCATTAGAATCGGCATGGAGTCTATTTTCTGTAACCCCTGACGGTACCTGATTAGATTTTCTGTAGCAATGGGAAAGTGAATTTTTGTACAACAATGTATTGTTGTCTAGAATTATAACTTCATATTCTTGATTGTTAATATGTTTATTTTCTCGTATTTAATTAATTGAAATTTTATATCATGCATTGCATAAAGCTTGATACCACCTTGATATTGGTCTTGACACACATTTCCATCTATTGCATGTTCAAGTTAATCAGAATAAGATAATGACAAGCCGAGGTAATAAGGAAAAAGATCTAGTAGTGGACAATATTGGAGAGTGTACTCGGAAGGAGGTCCGTGTTTCTCGTAATAGTGACTCTTGTTTACTTGATACTTGTTTATAAGTTATATGGAACTAAGTGCCATGTCTTGAGACGATATGGGCCACCTCTAGAATCCATTACATGATTATATGATTATATGATTACATAATATGATATAATTCCTGGTTATATGATATGATATGATTCCTGGTTATATAATATATTATGATTTCTGTAAATGTCATTACACGACCCGAGTACATAACCCTATAAAATTCACCATTAGCGTCTCAGCATTAACATGTTTGTATGTACTTGAACCTTTGGTATTCCAGTTATATAATTCTCGTTTACAAGTTATATGATTCATGTTTACAAGATTACATGATTTCAGTTTACAAGTTTACATGATTTTTGTTTACAAGTTTACATGTTACATGTTTCCTGTTTACATGATATGTTTCCTGCATTCTGGATTCCTAGTATCCCGATTAGTTATATTTTGGGACTGTTCCAGTTGTCACTTGCTTGTATTACAATTACATCTCTAGTTATTGTTTCCCTTCTAGTTCAGTTCTTGTTTCTCTCTTGTTATATATATTGTTTCTCGTTATCATGCTTGTTCCATATTTGAATTGTCAGTTCTTATTGCTTTCCCTGTTATACCTTGTTCTTGTTCCTATTTTTCTTGTTACTACTTGTGTCGCATAGCATTATCTAACGGGTACCCTCCCTCCTTCTTTTGAGTTAATATTTTCACAAGTACAGACGATGGATTACTGAAAGAACTTAAGGAACTGTTATTGCATTGTGTATTCTAGAGCATTTTGTAAGTTCTTGTGTCTCATATATTGGTTATTATATTATATTCTTATTCCTATGATTATTATTGTATTGTTGAGCTTACTGGTATTGTCTTATGGATGATATGAGTTGATATACTTATATCATTTGTTGGGACTTAGTTGCGTGATCATGTTTCCGTATTCGGGAAGCGGGGCGTGACAGGGTTTTAAGTAGTATCAGAGCCAAGTTTGACTCTAACCATATTGGAGTTTAGCCAGGTTGGGCAAATATAACCAGGTTAGGCTTGAACCATATTAAGCTCAACAAGGATGGTCACCACAATTGATCACATGAACATGTAATAAACATCTTGCGATCTGGATATTACATTCCACTTTAATTTCTGCTCGGTTCACCGATTGGTGTCGCGTCATCGACAACGACATGTCTGTGGCTTGACACACACCATCAGAGTGGCGCAGCGGAAGTGTGGTGGTCCCATAACCTAGGAGGACCATCTGACATGAAAGGATTGACTGGAAGACGTGGCAAGGCCTACAAACTGACTACAACGAAAACGGGAATCGATGGAGGCGTGATTGTAGTTATCATTCCAACCTCTTTGTATTTATTCCTTGGCTTTCTTATTTCGCCCTTGCATTGCTTATTTTCTTCCATTCCTTGCATCATTCTAATCCATTGACTTATTATCTAATTCACTTCTTCCCTATCTATGTTATCTTCAATCCCGATGAAAACATTCTTTCGTTTCTCCCTTTCGAATTCCCAGTTTTGTTATCTCACAAGATTGCTTTGGCTTTATCCTACATTCTATCTGAAAGAATTTCGAAGACGAAATTCTTTTTGTCAAGAGGGTAAGATTGTAACCCCCGTTTCCGTCTATACGTATTTTTTGCTATTTCCCGTGTTTCGATTCTGTAAAAAAAAAAATCTATTTTCTTAAATTTGTTTTGTTTTAAATTTACTTTTGGATATCCTATTAAAGTTTATTCTAATCAACAATTTTATTTTCTCTCTCTTTTTGTATTATTGGATTCTAGTTATCAATAAAATATTTGTTGTTCTCTTGAACCTAAGTTGCGTTCTTTCGATTATTCAATTATTATTTTGAACCCAAATTCTAGCTCATACTTTTGTATTATTATTTGTTGATGTTTTAAACCATGAGTTAGGCCCAGCTATTCCCAAACAAGTCATATTCTAAATCACCTTATGTATATTATTTTGGTCTATTTGAAGCCCAACCCATATTCAACTTCATTATTCTATAATCTTATTATCAATTACTTGTTTATAAGCCCATGAATAAAACCCCAAGCCCACAAAATTCATAACTAAAACCCCTAAAATCCCCCAATTGCACATATCCCCAGTATCTCTCCATTATCTCCCTAAACTCTAACTAAGCCCTACTAATCCCCTAATCTCCACTATCTTCTCTAACTAATATCCCCATTATCTTCTCCATAATCCCCTCAAAACCATTGATTAAATCTCCACTAATTACTCCACATCTCAACTTATCCTTCTCCTTCATCATCTACATCCTGACTATTCCTCCTATTAATCTTCCTCTTCTCTTACTTCACGTCAATACTCATGCTCCTCTATACTGCGAAATCCTCTTCAGCCTTCGACCCAGTAACCGCTACACACTAACGCCCTCTCATCTCCACCGATCGACCACTGCGCTACCATCACCACCCCTCGCTGCCACCACCACCACTGCTACCTTCCGCTCGCACCGCGCGCGTGTCCAACCCGCAACTCCACAACTCCGAGCTCTTCCTACTGCACGTCTCCGTCGACTGCCTACCTCACCCCCAACTATTAGCTCCCGAGGTCCTCATCCCATCGCCAACGTCCACCACTCTAGCACCCGAACCCTGCACGACAACCACCGAGTGCCACCTGCCGACCACCACAGCCTGAACCCACAACCTCGCCACTGCCTTGCTGCCGCTCCCGAAACCAATTGCGTTCCTCTCCTCACCGAGCATTGCTCGAACAGCCACCTCAGCACCATTGTCGAACCCCATCGCGAGCACCTCCACTACCATCTCCACCACAGCAGTCACCGAGCACGTCCCGACCACTGCCGTTGCTGACTGACTCACCTCTACATCACCAACCCTCAGGAAAACTCCAACCCCGACAAACACTGCCTTCTCCACTATCCTGGCTTCCACTTCAACACCTCGCGGCCACCCTAAAGTCTCTACTATCCCCTACCTATAGCCGACATTCCATTGCTCTTGCTTCTGCCACACTCGATGCTCCACCTCCTCTTTCTGTCGACCAACCCAGCAAATGAACCCGCACAACCGAGCCCCCGAAGCCGCTACTCCCTGCCTTGATCGCAATTGCCGAATTGCCGAGTTGCTGCCCGAGACTCTTACTACATTTGCTGTTGTGTACCGTCGATTGCGATTGTTTCCCACTGCCATTCTCACTATCGTTGAATTGCCTTTTCTGTTGCTGACATCGTCTTGCTATTGTTCGTGTTGTCGGATTGCAACCATGTGCCAACTTTGCTCTGTTTCTTCCTGTGGTTCTCGCCGCTCTCGTAACTCATCGTATATTAAGGCAAGCGTTCTCATGTACACCATTTTTGTTCCCGTACATGCTTTTGCTTTGAATTCTGCAAGTATTCTTTGGTTGATTCATAGTGTTACAATCTCGTTTTTCCTTCCCTTCACGTGTCGATTGATCGTGATCCATTAGTATATATTATCCTACTTGATTCTTGATTATCCCATACTCCTAAAATGATCATGAATATCCCTCGTTATTACATGCATTACACGGACACATAATAAAGAGACATAGGTATATGAATACATTTTAAGATTTGATGCTATTTGATCGTGTCGTGATATAGTAATGCAAATAATGATTTTAGGTTTAATGTCGTAGAAATAACGATTCTTGCTATGAAATCAGTAGAATCCATCCTAACTACTGCATGGGGATGCTTGTTAAATTCTAATCATAAGACTATATATTTGTAGGGTTACAATCGCTATATATTACAAATGTTAAAATTCTTCCCTGCTATATACCCAAGATTGTACAGAGATTTTGATCTAGAAACTGATAATATTATTTAAAACTTAATATTTGAAAGTTGTAGCCCGTTGTGTCTAGAATCCAAACATTTGATGGATCTCGAATCCAACTTGTAGGTTGCAAGATATTCTGATTTTAGTACTGTACGATTCCAGATTACTGATTAGGAGTACACTGTCTTGATTAATTGACTAAAATAAAGTGTAATCAGTAGAATTATGACCCGATATTTACAATATGTTATATAACACTTTTAGGAATTTATTTATGATTTTTGTAAGATTTTTAAATGAATTTACAGTCAATTTATATATATAAGAATTTGACCCCGATCTGCTGCCTGAACACTAGACTAGTAAAGAATGAATTTATACACATTGCTACTGTTATTATAATATGTCATGTGAATATGCATTAGAACCAACCTGGAGTCTATTTTCTAGAACCCCTGACGATACCTGATTTTTTGCTGTAGTAATGGGAAAGTCGATTTTTGTACAGCAATTTATTATTGTCCAGAATTGTAACTTCATGTCCTTGATTGTAAATATATTTATTTTCTTGTATTTAATTAATTGAACTTGTATATCATGCACTGCATTAAGCTTGATACCACCTTGATATTGGTCTTGACACACGTTTCCATCGATTGCATGTTCAAGTTAATTACAATAAGATAATGACAAGCTGGGGTAATAAGGAAAAGATCTAGTAGTGGACAATATAGAAGAGTGTACTCGGAAGGAGGCCCGTATTTCTCGTAATAATGACTCCTGTTTATATGATACTTGTTTACAAGTTATACGGAACTAAGTGCCATGTCTTGGGACCACGGGGGTGTAACGCCCCGAATCCCAAATACACTGAATTCGAGATGTTCTACAGGATCTTTCCACTTCCTTTAGTACAATTTTACAAGGAAATTTGAACTTTTCACTTTACATCAGAGTTACAATAAAATATTACACTTTACATTGCACAGCGGAAGTAAAATTTACAACAATTAAATAAATGTACAACAACATGGTATAATCTTTAAGCATCCGTTCCTCTTTAACCTTTAATATGTCATTTACCTGCATATAAGACTGTGGGTACATCAGTTTATTCAACTGACGAACATTATACACGGCCATCCTCTCTATGCCGGAAATAGTATAACTTATTTTCCATATTTAACAAACACAAACTTGTCACATATCAAACTAAAGGGACTACCCTATTGATGTCGTGTTGTGATTGTGCACTTAGTCCTTAATACAATTATTTATATTAGATGACACTAATGCGCACTTGTTCAGATTCTATGCATGCCATACTACATCGGTCCGAGGGCAAGCCTCTTAATCGTTCTTCCTCTTTGTAGGGTTCAATCCCTCGCCATGACTTAATCTACTACTGTAACTACGATGAGTATCCTAGAAGATCTATGAGTACAAGCACGTGCACCAGACCCTGGAGGGGAATTCCACGCCATGTCTTGACTCATCAAGCATGCATTCTGTGGCAATTCAGTCTCCTCCCTGAACACGATCCTCTTGCAGTCACCAAACATCCCACAAGCGTGGCTAAAGTCCGATCATTACTGAGTTGTGCCCACACCATGTCTTGACTCATCAAGCATGCATTCTGTGGCTCACACACCCGCACCGTAAACTCTAGTTCTCATACTCGCGTTTTTTCTCACTTTCATCACGTCTTCACTATGCACTATTGTTAATTTAATAGAATCATGAATAAAATCAAAGCTAGAGAGTTAGCATCTCCACTAAACCGGACTTATTCATTTATTCAAACATGACCAACCTTGGTCTTTCATTTCAATATTTCATTTCATTTCTTTCCAAATGCCGGGGGAGACTTAGCTACTCTTTTGTTTCAATTCCAATTCACAATTTCTAAATTGAGCATTTCCAACTCATAAATTCATTTTCATTATCATAACAGATTTCTTTTTCTTATAGCATGATCTCTGAATTGTTCAATAATCCATAATCATACATGGAATTATATACTTCATCAATTGTCAACTTCACATTAAAATTCACATCACTACGAATATTCACATTTAATATCTTTCACACTATTCACATATGAGAATAATTCACATCCATCACATAATATAATTTCTTACATTAACCTTCCAATCCTTCATTTCAAGTTCTTTTTGCAAGTTATAATTTTCACACAAAAAAATATACATATAGAACCATAGTTCTATTTACACATTTTATTCTCAAATCATACTTTAATTCATGCAAATTATTCCCAGATTATTTTTATAAAGTCCTACATATTTTTAGAAGAATAGTCATATTTTTCTCATAATTTTTTGATAAATAAAACACCCAAAAATATTTTTTTTTCAATCTTGCCGAGGACAAGATTCGAACCCAGCACCACAGAGAACACAGCTGAAGCACAGACCACTAGGCCGAAGGCTGCTGTCGTTAGAAGAAAGCGCTGAGAGCACTAAATGCTCTCGGCCGCTATTCTTTCATTTCGTGTCAAAAATACAAAAAGTATGATACTAAGGGGATTCGAACCAGTGACTCACCGACCCACTGTAGCGATTAGGGTCGTGCCGACCACTTGAGCTATACGCTCATGTTGTCGTAATTCCAACAGTAGTCTAGTTAAATCTATTCTCTTTGTTATTTAAAACATTTCGATGTTCAACGAATTCTCATTTCAATTTTCTTTTATAGAATTTACTGTAAATTTCCAGATTGGCTATTCTCAACATAAATTATACTCCAGTATAATAAAGAATAATTTTTTCAATAATTAATATATATTTTCATACAACTAATTCGAAATATGAACTATCACTACCACATTTTCTTCTCTTTTCGACATTTCTTAGCAATTAACATTCTAATCTCTTTATCAACAATTTCACATTAATTTTCTGTCTTTAATCATTTCCCCAACATACAAACTCATATTTTAAATTATTCATGCCCACATTAACACAAAAGGTCTATTTAACACATGAAATAACATTATAAATCTACTAACTTTTGTATGTAATTCTTGATGGTAATAAATGTGTTTTCTTTAATCAATCCATGATCCTAATCAATTCACATACAACGTAAGCAATAGAACCACATACAAATTTGCATATCCACATTTCAATCATTCAATAGGTTATTTTTCCTAAGTAAAGTGCACTCTTCTTAACCTTTTTCATGCTTCATTCATTCATTTCTAACATGCATTTATAATTTAGAAATATGGAGAATTTACCCACCTTATTGGAGAGAAAAAATACAACTAGCAACCTCCTAGACGAATTTCCTTGCAAATGAATGCTCCCCCTCCTTGTACACGCACGCACAAGCCTCCAAGCACACAACCGAGAGCTCCCCTTCTTGATGAAACCGGCCTCCCCTCCTTGTTGCAAGCACACTCCCACACACAACTCAAACTTTTAACTCACAAAATAACTACTAGATAAAGTATTTTAGACTATAGATTTGGAAGAATTATTTAGCACAAGAATAACTAGCCATGGAGGGGGGGGTATTTATACTAAAAATCAAGGAGAATGGATGGCTAAGATTGAAGTAGGAGTTAGGATTAAATGGTTGAGATTTAATGGGGAGTTATACTAACCACCCATAATCAAGTAACCACCACACCATGATCCCACTCAAATTTTTTTGGGATTCCCTCCAAAGAAGCAATCCGGCCAAGCATGGGGAGTGCACTTTGCACGTGTACGTGCAATGCACGTGCATGCATTTGCCTCCAAAAATTTGTACATTTTATTT
The DNA here is from genome assembly GCA_017893485.1 of Hemerocallis citrina. Taxonomy (NCBI): domain Eukaryota; kingdom Viridiplantae; phylum Streptophyta; class Magnoliopsida; order Asparagales; family Asphodelaceae; genus Hemerocallis; species Hemerocallis citrina. Next base: position 292,634,896 of record CM030359.1, read on the forward strand.
TATATAAAAATAAACTTTAATTTTGTATTCTACATTACAAGTCATATTTAAAAATAAATTAACTCATGGGCTTTAGTTTATGGGCCAAAATAATTATTATAAAATAATAAATTAAATTAACTTAGGACTTTTAAAAGAAAATGCTTTTTGTGTAATTGAAAGAAGGCTTTGTAAAAATAATTAAAAACACATATTTAAAAAAAATCTATACTCATCATGATGAAAATATTTACCAAAAATATTGCACGTGCACACTACGTGCAAAATAAATAATTTTTCATAAATTGAAAAATCAGGGCATTACAACACTCCCTCCTTAGAATAGTTCCGTCCCCGGAACTACAGTCAAGAGCGAGAAAACAAACACTTACAACCAGCACAAGAAAATACAAAGATACAAATCAAGCAAAAAGCTCAGGATAGTCCTTCAACATCCTCTCCTCAGACTCCCAAGTAGCCTCTTCAACCAAATGGTTTCTCCAGACTACCTTGACCATCGGTATCGTCTTATTCCTCAAGACTTTCTCTCGACGATCAACAATCTCGACAGGAGACTCGATGTAATTCAGATCCAACTGCAAACCTTCCGGCACTTTAGACAAATGATGACTCGGATCTGGAATGTAACCTCTCAGCATAGACACAGGAAAGACATTGTGCACCTGAGATAACTCTTCCGGTAACTCAAGCCGGTAAGCAGTTTTTCCGATCCTTTTCAATATCTTGTACGGGCCTATAAACCTCGGGGCTAATTTCCCGCCTTTGCCAAATCGAACCACACCTTTACTGGGCGATACTTTTAGAAAGACGAAGTCACTTACCTCAAACTCAAGGTCCCTTCTCCGGTTGTCTGCATAGCTTTTCTGCCTGCTCTGAGCTTCCACCAACCTTTTCCTGATCAGATCAATCTTCTCAGAGGTTTGCTGCACAAGCTCAGGACCAAACAACTGACGCTCCCCAACTTCAAACCAACAAACAGGTGTTATGCACTTCCTGCCATACAAAGCTTCGTACGGCGCCATCCCAATACTGGTCTGAAAACTGTTGTTGTAAGCAAATTCTACCAAAGGTAAATACCTTTTCCAACTGCCTCCAAAGTCTAGTATACAACACCGAAGCATATCCTCAAGAATACGGTTGACTCTCTCGGTCTGCCCATCAGTTTGCCGATGAAAAGCAGTGCTGAAATCTGTCTTGGTACCCAAAGCTATCTGAAGACTCGTCCAGAAATGCAAAGTAAACCGCGCATCTTGATCAGACACAATAGTTGACGGAACACCATGAAGCCTGACGATCTCGCCAACATACAACTCAGCTAACTTATCCATCGAAGCAGTGAGTTTCATCGCCAGAAAGTGAGCGGACTTGGTTAGTCGATCGACTATAACCCAAATCGCATCATTGCCTTTAGAACTCTTAGGCAATCCCGTAATGAAATCCATACTGATACTATCCCACTTCCATTCCGGAATAGGTAACGGCTGTAATAGACCTCCGGGTCTCTGATTTTCGGCTTTGACTTGCTGACAAACCTCACACTTCGCCACAAATTCAGCCACATCCCGCTTCAAACCTGACCACCAGAAATCCTGTTTGATATCTTTGTACATCTTAGTACTCCCAGGATGTACCGACAAAAGAGTAGCATGCACCTCCTGAAGAATACTCTCTTTCAGGTCCGCCTGATTTGGAACGCACAGTCTATCTCCGAACCACAGCACTCCATCCTTGATTTGAAATCCGGGCAACCTGCCAGTACCAACCTGCTCATTCATCCCCAAGATATCAGCATCAACCTCCTGACTTGCAATGATCCTTCCATTCAAAGTAGGCTGAAGGCTCAACTGAGCTAAAGATGCTCCCAATCCTTGCAAGACAACTTCAATACCTGCTCGGTCCAATTCCTCAATCAGATGCTTCTGAGTTGTAATCAAACTGGCTAAACTGCTCTTGCGACTAAGTGCATCAGCAACAACATTAGGTTTCCCAGGATGATACTTGATCTCAGGTCGCATGTCCTCAAGCACATCCAACCATCTCCGCTGCCTCAAATTCAGATCCTTCTGCTGATATATGTACTTCAAACTCTTGTGGTCCATGTACATGTTCAATTTCTCACCGTACACGTAGTGTCTCCATTGCTTTAGGGCAAAGATAATCGCAGCCAACTCCAGATCATGAGTCGGGTAATTCTTCTCATGCGGTAAAAGTTGCCTAGACCTATAAGCGATCACTCTTCCTTCTTGCATTAAGACACAACCAAGCCCACGATGTAAAGCATCGCTGTAAACGTCATACCCAACACCTGCTCTAGGCAAAGCCAAAATAGGTACAGTAGTCAGCTTCTCTTTCAACTCCTGAAAGCTTGCCTCACATTGCTCAATCCACTTGAAGTTCACATTCTTCTTGGTCAGTCCAGTAAGCGGCACGGCTATCTGAGCATAACCTTGAATGAATCTCCTGTAGTATCCAGTCATCCCAAGAAAACTTCTGACTTCCTTTACTGTAGTAGGCCTAGCCCAATCTCTCACTGCCTCTATCATCTGAGGGTCAGTTGCCACTCCCTCCTTAGAAAGGATGTGACCTAGGAATGCCACTTTAGATTTTCAGAAATCACACTTGGATAACTTGGCATACAACTCCTGCTCTTCCAGCTTCTTCAAAACTGCTGCCAGATGCTCGGTGTGCTCCTCTTCTGACTTGGAGTACACGAGGATATCGTCGATAAACACCACGACGAAAGAATCAATGAACGGCCTCAGAACTCTGTTCATCAAAACCATGAAGATTGCGGGTGCATTCGTCACTCCAAATGGCATAACTAAGAATTTGTAATGCCCATGCAGTTTTGTGCACATCTTCAGCTTTTACTCGAACTTGGTGATATCCTGATCGAAGATCTATTTTGGAGAAAACAGCTGCTCCTTGTAGACGATCGAACAAGTCATCAATTCGAGGAATAGGATACTTATTCTGAACAGTGACCTTATTCAGCTCTCGATAATCGATACACATTCTCATCGATCCATCCTTCTTCTTTACCAAAAGCACTGGTGCTCCCCAAGGTGACGCACTAGGTTGAATAAAGCCTTTCTCCAACAGTTCCTCAATCTGCCGTTTCACCTCATCCTGTTCCACTGGAGCCATCCTATACGGTGCCTTAGAAATGGGTGCACTTTCCGGTTGAACAGTGATACTGAACTCTACATCACGATGCGGGGGTAACCTAGGAAAATCTTCCAAGAACACAGTCGGATAGTCCCGAACCACAGGAATCCCTTGCACTTCCACAGGAGTCTCTTCCTTGCGGATCGTTGCCACCAGCCTAGAACACTTCTTCTTCCCTTGGAAAGTGACTTCAGGTCCACCTAGAGCCTTCACTGTTATTGTCTTGGTCTTACACTCGATGCTTGCACTGTACACCGACATCCAATCAATGCCAATGATAACATCAACTCCCAAGATAGTCAGCTCGATCAGATCAATCCCAAAGATTCTATCTCCAATCACAATCTCACAATCAGCATAGTACCGATCAGTGGTTAAAGTTTCCCCTGATGGAGTAGCTACTGCTAAGATCTTGCCTGGAAAAATCTTCGGTTCAACTCCCAACACTTTAGCAAATTTAGGAGACACAAAAGTATGAGAGGATCCAGTATCGAACAACACAACAGTTCATTCCATTAAGTTAAAGTTCTCCTGTTACATAATACACACTCATTACGTAACAGTTCACTAAACAACGGGAAAAGAAATGACAAAAACCTCTAAACATCAGCCCTCGTACCAGTGATGACATGATCAACCTCATCAGCATCAGCTTCCGTCAAGGCAAATACTCGTCCTGGTTGGTACGGTCTCTTTCCAGTCTGCTGCGTTGGTACATTGCGATTACCATTCCGTGGTTTGAGACATTGAGATTGGTAATGTCCCGTTTCACCACATTTGAAGCAAGTTACCGCAGAAGGTCTCACCACATTGTTCCCAGGTCCTCCAGCCACACTAATAGTGTTCGCCCCTGTCGGTTTGAACCTTTGTGCAGATGGTTGTCCCTTGAAACTTCCAGAATGTGCAGGCCTCTTTTCAGACTGCCAGTTGTTCCTTCGGTTCTGAACAACATGAAACTGCTCCATATCTGCTTCCGTAGTAGCTGCCCTCTTGACCAACTTGTCAAATCTCCTGATACCAAGAGGTATCATCCGGGACCTCAAGCTCGGCCTCAATCCATGCTCGAACTTACGAGCCTTCTTAGCTTCATCCATCACTAATTCCGGAGCATACCTAGAGAGTTGAGTAAATTTGGTCTCATACTCTCTCACTGACATGCTGCCTTGTTGTAGTGATAGAAATTCCATAGCCTTCTTCTCTTGAACATCGGAAGGAAAATAGTGACTGCGGAATTCTTCCAAAAATTCCTCCCAGCCAAGCACTATGCCTTTGTCCTCTTCATCGACTGCCACCAAACAGCCGCATCCTTCTCAAGTTGCAGAGTCGCCAACTTCACCTTACTGCCCTCAGGGGTCTCCAACACTTCGAAAATTGTCTCTACTTGACGAATCCAGTTGTCAGCCGCATCAGGGTCTGACTTCCCTTCGAACACAGGGGGTTTCATTCGTTTGAACGATTCCACTAGTTTAATCGCTTCGGACACCGGATTCGCAGGCCCCCTTCCTTGGTTCTGATTCATAGCCATGGCGTTGAGCGTCTGATAGACCTTCTTAAGTTCCGTTTCCAGATCCAGACCTTCCCCGTTTCTAGCTCCTCTTCTAGACATATTCTGATGCAGAAGATCCATTAAATTCGAAGTATAAGACATGAATTTAAATCAACTTGCATTTCATTAAATTCCAAACTTTATACATTCGAATTGAAAAATATTTCTTGACATCAGAATGAAAATAGTAGAAGCTATAAAAGTCTAACTCCTACGGTTCCTCTTCGCTTCTCGAAGTTCTCCCGATAGTTCATCAACTTCATCCTTCAGCACATCTGTCAGGTTCTTCCTCTTCTCGAGTTTCCATATCCGATGACTGAGAACTGAAAAGTCATCCTTTCGCTTTGCCAGCTGAGCATCCAATAATCCGACTCTCTCTTGTAGTGTTTCTACCTGCCTCTGAAGAGATATCACAAGACTATTTGGAACTGGTTCTTCTTCTTCGTCAGAAGAATCATCAGATGAATCCGGAGGTGGGGTAATCTCTCGGGATTCAGGCCATTCTTCTCCGTCAGAATTTGCTTGCCCTGGATAGTACTCGTCCTTGAAATCTGCCTGTCCAGGATGGTACTCTTCCTCGATGATATGCCAATCGTCGC